>PVJX010002596.1:61733-125269 GCA_004027295.1 Dolichotis patagonum | reverse complement strand
GAAATTGCCAGGCCACCTCAGCAACTGGTGGACAGGGGCACCTCCCCTCCCTGGAGCAGCTCTCAGTCTATGACTGACCATTGAGAACACAGGCCCTAGCATTCTGCCTTTGTCAGCGACATCACTGAGGAACAGTGAGCTTCAAAATTCTCTAAGAAGCTTATTAAAATTGGTTGGATTTTGTGCCAGCCAAATCTTTCCCTCTTTCCATTTTTTTTGGAAAGATCAAAATATTTTCCAAAATGAACAAGTTATTAGCTCTTAAATTTTATTTTATTATTTTAAATAGCTTTATTGAATTATAATTGATATAAAATCAATAGCAATTATTGTGTATAATGAATGTATACAATTAGATAAATTTGAATATATGAGTATCCCTGTAGCACCATCTCTAAAACTTAGTTAATTTACGTCAGTCACCTCCAAATGTCTTCCCTTTGGCAGTGCGTACACTAAAACCACCTCCAAAATTTACTTCCCTGAGATATTGAAAGATAAAGATACAAAATAAAAAAACCAGTTCTTTATATGTGAATAACAATTTCTACCTATATCAGTTAAAATCTTTCTCAATCAATTTCATATGTATTTAATTTATGAATATATTCAGTAGCTACAATAATTTATATTTTCTTTAAATTTTTACAAAAATTTCCTTTTAATTTATATTATATTCTTTCTAACAGATACATAAAACATAAAAATTATACATTTTTATAATATACTATATGTTGTTTTAATACATGTATATGTAGTATATATTGAGCAAGATGTCTACCTGAAACATCACTTATCTATGGTGAAAGCATCAAAATATTTTTTCAAAGTTTTTAAAAATATACAATAAACTAACACCAGAAATTCTTACTTCTGACGTAACTTAGTGCCCATTGATCAACCTCTATGTCTTCCTCCTACCTGCATCTTTTCCTCTACTTCATCATTTTGGATTGCTCACTCTTAACTTTTAACATGGGTACCCATTTATTTAATGAAAATACATAGTTTTTTTTATTGTTCCTCAAATACAGCACAGTCTTAACCTATACTTCTCAGATTGTACATTCTATCTCTGAACTTGTTTCTCCTGTATATCTGCTGCTTTGTAACAGCTAGCCTGCATCTTGTTCCTTTCACCACCTCAGATTCTGGAAGCTACTATTTTTCTTTACCTTTGTATATTTTACTCCTCTAAAAAAATCCAAATATAAGTGAGACCATGCAATATTCTTCTTTTTTATATGGCTTATTTCACTTAATAAGCGTACTGTGACAGTGGCGTACTGTCCTCTCCTTTCATCCAGGCTGTGGCAAATTTGTGCTCTCTTTGTTTCTTAAGGTCAAACAATATTTCATGGTGTCTGTGTGCCACAATTCTTCCTTGATTCATCTGTGGATGGACATTTAGGTTGTTTCTGAGTCTTAGTTATTGTGAAGAATGCTGCGGTGAATATGGGAATGCAGAGATCTTTGCAAAATGATGATTTCATTTCCTTTGGGTAAATGCCCAGAAGAGGGATTGCTGGGTCATATGGCATTTCTATTTTTATTTTTGGGGGGAACCTGCACACTGCTTCAGAATTGCTCCACCATTCTCCCCCAACAGGACACACTGACTACCTTCCCCAGGTATCCTCACCAACGTATTGTATTTTTTCATTTTTTGATAGTAGCCATCCTAGTGGTGTAAGGTAATATCTAGCGTTTTCTGTTCTCATTTCCCTAATGACTAAGGATGTTGAGCACATTTTCATGCACCTGTTGGCCATTTTTATATGTTTTTTGAAGAAATGTCTATTTTGCTCCTTTGTTTATTTTCTGAGTTTTTTTAAATTACTGTATACACATGAGCTCCATGTGCATTCTCCATGTTAATCTCTTATCAGGTGTACAGTTTGAAAATATTTTTCCCAATTTTTAGGTTGCAATTTCATTTTTTGAAGGTCTTTTGTTGTTGTTGTTGTTGTTATCCAGAAGTTGTCTGTATAGTACCATTCATGTGTACTATGGGATTTTGTTGTGGCACTCAGAATTTCATATATATATATGTATTTAACCAGGGATAGAACTCTTGACCTCGAGCTTGCCAGGCAAGTTCTGTGCCACTCAGGTATATCCTCAGCCATCAGAATAATATCATTAAGGCCAGTGTCGAGGAGATTTTCTCCTATATTTGTCACAGCTTTTTATGGTTTTTAGATCTCACACTGAAGTTTTACATTGATTTTGAGCCAAACTTTTGTGAATGGTATAAAATAAAGGTGAAGTTTGATTCTTTTGCACATAGAAATCCAGTTTTCCCAGTATCATTTATTGAAAACATTATCCTTTTCAAATTGTGTCTCCTTGGTGCCCTTGTAGAAAAGCAGTTGGCTGTAGTCTTGGATTTGTACCTGGGCTTTTCTATATTACTTCTCTGGTCAATGTGGTAGGTACATATGTGGTACTGGATTATAGTATAGTACCACAGAAAAAAAATGCTACTGATTATTTTATATTGTCTTTGTTTGCTGAGATTTTATTGAATTTAGTTAATATATTTTTATAAAATGAGTTTTTAAAATTTTATTTTATTTGCAATACATGAATTGATAAATAAAATAAAACAAATAAAATGAAATTTTATTTTATTTGCAATACATGAATTGATCTTGGGAAGAAGGTATATTTATAGGATATGCATCTTGATTCTTTTTTATTCCCTTGTCCCTCCCTCCCTCTTTCTTCCCTCTGACTCTAAATTCCCTGCCTCCACTTTCATTTTTCTTTTAACTTTGTGTTTAAAACATATAACATTTGCATTTGTTGTATTTGGTACACGTTTTTGGAAATTTTTATTGTACAGGACCATGTCATTTGAAGATAGACACTTTTACTTCTTCCTTTCCAATTTAGATGACTTTCTTTTACTTGTTGGATTTATTTTGTAAGTACTTCCAGAAATATGTTTCATAAAATTAGTGAGTATGGTCATCATTGTCTTGTACAGAATTTAGTGAATATACTTCTGTTTTCCCTACAGATACTGAGAGCTGTGGATTTTTCCATATATGACCTTTATTGTGTTGAAGAACATTTTTTCTGTATCTAAACTATTGAGACATTTTTTAAGGAAAATAAGGCATTGAACTTTGTTAAATGTTTTTTCTGCATCAATTGAGATGATTGTTTTTTTCATTTATCATTTAGTTCATTTTTCATTCAGTTAATGCAATATATCTATCACATTGAGCTATTTACCAATGTTACAACTGAGTAGCATGCAAAGGATAAATCCCTGTTGCTGTATGATATTTTTCAGGTTGTGTTGAATTAGTTTTCTAGTATTTTATTGAGGATTTCTGCATCGATGATCAGAAAAGTCAGTCTGTAGTTTTCATTTCCTGTCATATATTTGTCTAACTCAGGTGTCATAAAATGCATTGAAAATAGTATTCTCAGTTCTCACTATTTGGAAGAGTTTCAGAAGTTTTGATGTTTATCCTAGTTTGGATATTTGGTAGGAGTTAGTTGTGAAGTCATCTGGTACTGAACTTTTCTTTTTTGGAAGGTTTTTGATTACTTACTTAATGTCTTTATTATTATTCTGTTCCGGCCTCCTACATTTTCCTCATTCATGTTTGCTATGTTCTATTTTTCCAGGAATTTATCCACTTCTTTTAGGTGAGTCAATTGTTTGCCATAAAATTATTTATCATAGTCTCTGATGAATATTTTTATTTGTGAAGCTCAGTTGTTATGATTCTACTTATACTGTAGACTTTACTTTAGTCACCATCCCTTTTAAATTAGTCTAGCTAGAAGTATGTTAGTGGTAGATTTTTTTTTAGTTTTATGGAGAAAAAGTAAAATTAAACTTCATAACAAGACAATAGGAGAATAACAATAGTTAATACATCACAATTATTATCTTTAAAGAAGTTACTTCTTTAAAGAAGTATCTTTATATCTTTAAAGAAGTTATATCTTTAAAGAAGGTATGGGCTTATCTGAGAATATCAATTCTCCGATTAATATTAGCACAATCCTTCCTTTTCTATGAACTGAGACAATACTATAACTAGCAATTTTCCACTCTTCCCTTCTTTTCTTTACCCTTTCCTCCATCCTATTTCCTGTTTCATTTTAGATAATTTTTTCCTATTTCACAATATTTATTTTACATTTTAGGCATCATTTACTTTGAATTTCTCAAACCAGAGACAATACAATACTTATACATTTGAGTCTGATTTATTCACTAATGAGTATGATGTCAAGTTGTATCTATTTACTTATAAGTCTCAAGTTTATTCTTCTTTATGGTTGAGTAGTACTCCATTATAAAAAAATACCCAATCTTTTTTTTTTTTTATCTATTCCTTGGTTGATGGGAACTTAGGTTGTTTCCAGGATTTATCTATTATAAATTGTGCAGCTATAAACATCGGTTAACATATATTGCTGTGGCATGAAGTTTTTAATTCTTCTGAGAAGATACCCAGAAAGTGAAATAGCAGGTTCAAATGGGACATCGAATCCAAGCTTTTGGAGGAATCTCCATACTGATTTGCACAGTGATTACACAAGTCTACATCCCTATCAAAAGTGGAGAAGTGTTTCTTTCCCCCCCACAGTCCCTCCAGAATTTGTTATTTGTTGATTTCTTTGATGATTAGGTTATTTAATTGTACTCACTTAATTGTAGCTTTCTAAATGTAACAATTCACTCACAGGTTCTGGACTATTGTATCTTCATTTTCATTTGATTGTAGATATTGTTTAATTTTTTCTTTAATTTTATCTGCTTCTCATTTTTTGTTCATGATGGTGTTATTTAATTTCCATGTGGTTATCAAGTTGTTGCAGTTTATTTTTCCATGGACTTCGAATTTCATTGCAATATGGTCAGATAGCATGCATGAGATAATTTCAAGCCCTTTGCATTTACTTAAGCATGTTATGTGGGCTATAACATGGTCTATTTTAGGGAGTGTCCCCTAAGCAGCTGAGAAGAATGTATATTTCAGTGCTTTTGGGTGGAACACTCTGTAAACATCTACTAAGTCCATTTGTTCACAGGTTTGCTTTAGTTCTGATATTTCTTAGATGATTTTGTCTATTTGATGTCTCTTTGTGACAATGGGGTATTAAGGTCTCCTGTTACAATTGTGTTATTGCTTATTTGATTTTTCAAGTCTGCTAATATTTGTCTTACATTGTTGGTTGTTCCAGTATTTGATGCATACCTATTTACAGTTGTTATTTCTTTCTCTTGAAGTTTTTTTTTCTAATAAATGCATTGTGACCTACTTTACTTCTTTTTATTATTCTTGGTTTCAAGTTTACTTTGTCTGAAAACAGAATAGCTATGCTTGCTTTTTTGAGGGGGAATTTCATGTTGAATGGAGTATTGTTTTCCATCCTTTGACTTTAGGTTTATACATTTCTTGTTTAATTTAATTTTTCTCATATACAGTATATTGTTGGTCTTTGTTTCATGATCCACTCTACCAGTCTGCTTTTTATTGGTGAATGGAGGCTATTTCCATTGACGGTTATAACTGATATCTATTGGCTTGTCTTTGTCATCTTATTTTCCTGCTGTTCCCTGCTTCTCCCCTCTGTTTAATTGCTTGCCCTGCCTGGTAGTTTCTTTCTGTTGTTGTTCTTGGAACTTGGTCATTCCTATCGCTGTCTAGAGTAACTTTCAGTAGTTTGTAGGGTTGGTTTGGTGACCATGAATTTCCTCAGTTGTTATTCATCATGAAAGTATCTTATTCATCTATTAATTTTGAAAGATAGTTTTGCAGGGTAGATCAATCTTGATTAGTAGTTGTTTACTTTCAGGACTTGAAATACTTCAAGATCTTCTCAATTTGAGAGTTTATTTTGAGAAGTCTGCCATGATTCTGATGGGTTCTCCTTTATAAATGATCTATTTCTTTTCTCTAATAGCTCTTATTATTCTGTTCTTTTATTGAATTTTTAGGATCTTGATCACTGTATGACTTGATGTAGATTTATTTTGGTCATGGCTCATTGGAGATTTGTGTACCTCACATACTTGTATGCCAGTTTCTGTTCCATTGTTTGGGAATTTTTTTTCATTCCTTCTGCAAATAGTCATCACTTATATTGACACTTATCATCCCACATTTTTTTCTTTGCACTGTCTTGCAGCTATTGAATTGTTATTTCTTGATCTTTTGTTATTTTTAAGAAATATTTCCATTCCTGATTGTTAACTGTAATCCTGTCTTCAAGGTCTGAAAGTCTGTCTTCAAGTTCATTCAAGCAGTTTTGCCAGTTTTCATTGGAAGTTTTAATTTCCTGGATATCCATTTCATACATTACATTTCTTTCCTATATTGATCTTTCACAGTTTCTTGCATTTCCTTATCCTTTTCTATTTTCCTATGTCTACTCCAGATATACTGAACATTACCTTTATGATTGTGTCATCTCTTTTCTTTTTTAATGGTTAAATATTTTTCTTTTTTATAGCAGAAAAAAACAAATAAAATAAATGAGAATAAAGTCAATTAAAACAAAGCAATGAAAATGATACAAGACTTCAAAAAAAGATAATAGGAAATGAACTGTACCTACCATAATGTCTTGTTATCTTCAAAGTAGCTGCCCATACCAGCACACAAAATAAAATCAAACAAAAGAAAACAGAACAATTGCAAACAAAACAACCAAGACCAAACCAAACCAAACAAAACAAAACAATGAAAACAATACAGAACTTCAGGTCAAGATAATAGAAAATTAACAATGGCTACCATAATGCCTCTTGTTGTCCTCAAAGTAACACTCCAGACTATCAGCCATAGGCATGTAAAATTAACCAAACAATAGAGGGACTATTGTTGCTTCTTTACTTCAGTTGTTATCTTTTCAGAAATTTCAGGTTTATGATCTCTAATTTATATTATGTTGGTGTCTCCTGGACTCATTTTGTGTGGACTGCAGGTCTGAGATTATAATTTGCTCTTTCATCTTGGCATTTTCCTGTGTTCCCCTGAATCGGCCCATTGCCACATCCCAGATGCTTCCTATATCAGCTTCCAGTCCCTTGATGTAGTGAATTGGACTAGGCACCTGGGTGGCTCAGATTCGGTGGAGAGACATAGCGTGGTGGTTCACCAACACTTCCACAATGATGGTGGTACCTTGGGGCGTGGCTTCTACTCTAAGTCAGTGCTGTTCTAACCGGAACTCTCTGGGCTACTGGTGTATGGCCTTGGGGCGTGGCTTTTTCCTATTAAATCCATTTATGCACAGGTTAGATTCAGATCTGATTTTTTTTTGCTGATTTTCTGTCTAGGTGATCTGTCTCTTTGTTACAACGGGATATTGAGATCTCCCAATACACCTGTTATTGCTCATTTGATTTTCCATGTCTATCAATAACTGTCTTATATAGTTGGGTGCTCCTGTATTATACACATATGTATTTATGATTATTATGGCCTTTGTTTTCTCTTGAAATTTCTCACTGACCCCCAATAATGTTGTATTATTCTTCTTTGCTTTGTCTTATAGCTGTTGTATTGATTTCTTATGATCTCTTGCTATTTTTAGATATCATATATTTTATGATCATTAGCTTCAGTTCTGTCTTCAAGACCTGAAATTTTATCCTTTCCTTTGTTCAGTCTGTTGTATGTACTATCACTGGAAATTTTAATCCCAAGACCTCTGTTTGGATCTGCTTCATGGATTCCATTTCTCTCCTGTGTTGGACATTTTTGTTTCCAACTTTTTCTAAGCTCACCTATGCTTTTATTTGTGTCTTCTCTCATATCTTTGATTTTTATCAACCTTTATTTTTTACCTGAGAAAACATTTTCTGTGCAGCCTTTTCTGCTTGTTTTTCACTTCTTTTGTCATCATTTAACAATGTTAAAGTATTCCAACTTCATCCATCTCATTGAGTCCTAGGCCTGTGCTGGGTGGGCTGGTGGTCTGGGATTGCATCCCACCTCTGTATCTTGCCACGATCCACCTTCTCTTTTTTCTTTTATTTTGCCTTCTATGTCTATGCCCATGAACCTCCCATGTTATATAGCTTTACCTACTAGCATTAAGGCCTCTTTTAAGGAGAAAAGGAGGTGTCCTTTCCTCAGGGATATCATCCAGATGTAGTTGATTCTTTATAGTTATCCTAAGAACTTGCCTTTTTCTGGGGTTTACAGTTGTGTGATAATATCCATGTTTCATCCCAGAGATGTGCTGGGTACAGAGACAATCTTGGCCTCTGGGTATGGGGACTAGGACTGATCTTCTGTCAGGGGAGTTCTCCAGAGTCCAAATGCTGTCTCCTCACTGCTGCTTCAGACACTTTCACGTCTCACTGATCACTTCACCCTCCAAAATTGTGTGTGTGTGTGTGTGTGTGTGTGTATCTATGAGTTGGGCTATTGTCCTGGGTCTTGGGGTACCCATCAGTCTTACACTCTTTCCCACTTTACACTCATTACCCACCATCCAACAAGGAATGGAGGAGGCTGGGAATGTGCACTAACTGTCTTCTAGTTGGCCCACTCTCTGGGATGCAATGGAGGAAGCCTGAATCATGAACTCACTGTCTTCCAGCTGGCCTGCCCTCCAGGATCTAATGAAGGGGTGTGGAGCATGAATTCTCTGTCTTCTAGGCAGCCTTCCCTCCAGGATAAAATGGCTAAAATTTTTTAAAGATGTAGCATTGAAGTAGATCTTTCAGTTCACTTTAGTTATGAGAAAATCTTAATGTTCTGAGGTAGAATAAATGAAGTGCTAACAGCACTTCCCTTCAAACTTTTACTAATATTCTTAGTTAATCAGCAATATTATTAGATGAGTCATAAATATCCCTGGTCCTTGCCATGCATCGATTTCTATTATTATTAATTTTTTTTTACCTGAGAGATTACTTCTAATCGGATTTGTTGGTGAGCAGAATCTCATGGATTTGTTTCTTTACTTTGGTTGCTACCATTTCAGAAATTTCAGGTGTGTGTCTTCCATTTTCCTGAAATCATACTCTCCTGGACTTGTTCTGGGTGTGCTGGAGATCTAAGATTTCATTTTGCATCTGTATCTTATCATTCTCTATTTCAAAACTTTTATTTGTTTTCTGTGTTGATTCTTGTAAGTTTTTGTAGTAGTTGACTATATTGCCAATATGAGGTCCTGTCTAGGACAAATCTGTTCTTTAGGTACATCTTCTCTGCATAAGAAGTTCTCGGTTCTGTGTCTGTCCCAAGATCTTGCCTTCTAGGTTAATTATTAAGAATGTACCATTGGTATCTGTTTGGCTCCATTCCAAGTTCTTTGGTGCTTGGATATTTGTGAGATTACCCCAGATATTCCCAGTATTGTTACAGGAAAAAGAACAAGTGGTTACAATAACATCCTAGCTAAAGTAGTAAAATTAGCAGTAACAATAGCATCAAGCACAGTTTAGAAGCTGACAAACTGTGGTAACTCTTAATTTTCTACCTTAAACCATAGGAGAAAAATCTACAATTATGTAACAGAACCAATCATGAGTTGGGAGCTCTTACACAAAGTGTTTCTCGTTGGTAGAGTGGTAAATAAAGTCTTTCCCTTATGGCGCAGAAATTTAAGAAGGATGCTGGATAAAAGAAAAATAACTGAAAAGAAAATAGAAGCAAGGCGGAGGACAAAGGCAGATAACACAAGCTTTGTGAGACTAAAGAAGCGGTCAGAAGAGAAAGAATGAAGGGATAAGCAAGGGATTATCTGAACTTGGACTCTGGGTTTAGGGGATGGATTAGTCTTCTGTGGCTGGAGTTCTCCCCAGCCATTTAGAAAAGAGATTAAAAAAAAGAGAGAAAAGAAAAAGAAAGAAACAGAGAGAGAGAGAGAGAGAGAGAGAGAGAGAGAGAAAACAGAGGCATCTCCTCCCACCTGCTTTTGTTGTGTGTCTTTGTCCCCTAGTCGAATGCTTGTTCACCTAACTTGTCACCACTGTCTCACTTGCTGTTGTTGTTCCAGACTTTTCCATGCCTCTAGTCCCACTTGTCCATCTGTGTGTCCTGTTGGAACTCTGCTGTGTGGCTGGCATTTCCTTTGGTCTCTGGGTCTTCCTGTGATGTTTACCTGTTTTAATTCATTTTTTCAAACTCTTAATTGTGTTGTTCTTTTTCTTTATCTTTTCTGTTCACTGATTTATTTTTATTCTGATCTATTTCCCTTCTTCTAGATTTGTGTTTAATCTGTTTTTTTTCTAGTTCTTTGAGTTGAAATCTTAAAGCTATTCATTTGAGATCTTTCCTCTTTTTTTGATGTAGGCATTTATTTCTATAAACTTCTCTCTTAACAATACTTTTGCCACATCTACAGGTGTGGGTACACTTGTTTCATTGTGTAGTGATTTGTAAATTTCCCTCATGATTTCTTCTTTTACCCATGGTTGTTTCTGTACTCAGCCTCATCTTGTTTTTCATAAATATTATTATCAAAACACAACCCCCAAAATTTCCTGCATGATCTTCTCTCTTTCAAAGTATCTGAGGAGCTAACCTGTGCCATCTGCTTTGATCACTATCTTTTTTTCAGTCATCATCTAATATTCCTCCTTGTCCTCAGAGAAAATCTCAAAAGGTGATTCCTATTTACTCCTTGCACTTCTTCACCTTCTATTCTCTCTCAAATATGCTCCATATTACACTTCGTCACTACAGCTCCATAGATGGGGTGGTTGTCATTGGTGGCACAGATTCATCTTAGCAAAATCGTGACCCTCAACTTGCATATTTTGTTAGAAGCATATGTTGTAGTTAAGGCACTAAATGATGCGTCTTTACCCCCTTTTTGTCCTTATAGTTATATCTAAATTACTCTCACCATTTCAATCCTAGTGGTCTTTTTTCTGTTTTGAGGAACAAGTTCAGTCTTGCTACAAGATCTTCCTATATGTTGATTCTTCTATTGCCCTACATTTGTACATTTATTTACACAATTTGGATGGTTGTTTAAATACCATCTTCTTAGGAGAAAGCCTTCTGATTTCCTGTTTTAATAGTCTTCAATAGACTGCCATTAGTTTCATTGCTACTCATTATCTTACTTTCTCTATTTCAATAACAATTATGATTATCTAGAACTATATTTTATCTTTGTTTGTTAATTATCTTTTTAGTATAATAAAGATTCAAGAAGCTGGGCATGGTGGCACACACCATGTAATTCTAGCACTTGGGAGACTGAGATAGGAAGATCATTGCAAGTTCAAGACTAGCCAGGGCTACAAAATGACCTCAGTACCAAACTGAACTGCAGAGTGAGATCACATCTCAAAAAGATGAAAAAATAATTCAAGAAGACAAACACCATGTCTGTTTCTCACCCTGTTTATGATGCATATAAAACTATATGGAATTTGGTAAAAAAAAAGTTTTGCTTTTTTTTTAACAATTTAATGTGGTATATTAAGAGTATACATATTTCCTTGGGCACTTTGAAAAATCATTATCATGACTATACAGGATAAATATTGTATGAATTCAGAAATACCCAGAGCAAATAAGAAAAGGTTAAGTAACAAGATGAGTCATGTCAACAAATTCTGAGACCATAGGAAGCACATGGATAAAAGAAAGCCACATTGTTACTGGAGAGGGTTCTAAAATCTAAATGCCTAACAAGGATGAAGCAAGAGAGAATTATGATAGCTAATCCAACAAAACTTCAGAAGTGCTCCAGAGGGTCACCTGATATGTCGCAAGGTAAGAATGAGAAGGCTGAAGAGAGAAGGTTTTGTTGAGTACATTAATAAAGAACTTTTATAATTCCACATATCTTTTTTGGACAGAATGTCAAGTACCACTGCTCCTTAATTATGCAGAAAAGTGTGGCAAAATTTTACTCTGAAGAAATTGAGTCAAAATGCTCTGAATCCAGGAACCTAGGATAGACCTGAC
The DNA here is from genome assembly GCA_004027295.1 of Dolichotis patagonum. NCBI lineage: Eukaryota > Metazoa > Chordata > Mammalia > Rodentia > Caviidae > Dolichotis > Dolichotis patagonum. The sequence continues at coordinate 113,348 of PVJX010002596.1, read as the reverse complement.
ATGGGAATAAAATGTTTACAGAAAATTTTTTAAAAAGTTGAATAAAAATGTGCAGCCCAAAAGGGGAGACTTCCAAGATCCATTTTCTACAAGGTGTCTTTCTTCAAAAGGGAATCTGGGTTTATATGTTCCAAGTGAGGTGAATAGAAGAGTTTTTCCTAAGAGATTTGATTAAATTGTACAGACATTGCCAATGATCAGGTCTGACCCTCATGTTAGTTTCACATAGTGAGGCTCACTCAGAAAGTCTCACCCACAGAAACTGAATTACTAACTAGTCTTTTATATTACCTTAAATCATACAAGTGAATAAATAGAGATGTTTAAATATCCAGAATGGATAGCTGTACATGAGTACATTCTATAACACAAAATACATAAATTGATACACACTGAAGACAGGAGCTCAAAGGAGAAAAATATAAGACCATAAGAAAACAAAGCAAAACAAAACAGAAATAAGTAAGACTAATAATTTCCTCTAAATACACTGTGCTATTATATTCAACAAATGTAATAAAAAACTAATAAAGCATAGGATTTTACAAAATAAAAGTATCCAGAAGATGAGAATGAGCTACAGAAAATCAAATATGTATATACATACAAATATGTGTAAAAGAAATATGTGCAGGTTAATTTTATATATCAATTAGACAACAAAATGCCCATATAGTTGGTCAAACACTATTCTGGATATTACTGAGAGGGTGCTTTTTGTATGAGATTAACATGCCTCTCCATAATTTGGGTCAATCTTATTCAGTCCATCAATAGTCTGAATACACTGAAAACACTATCCCTTAGTACAAAAATTCTCCAGCATATTACACTGAGAATTCATTGCATTGGGAGCTGCTCGTGGGTCTCTGTCTGCTAGCCTTTGAAATGAACCCTTACTTTTAACCATTTTGAATCTGAAACCTGCTGTCACACACTACAAATCTGGAATATAGATAGATAGATGGTTGGATGACTAGAATAGAATAGAGTAGAATAGAACAGAACGGGATAGAATAGAATAGAATAGAATAGAATAGAATAGAATAGAATAGAATAGAATTTTGTGACTTGAAGAACTATTTGTAAGATGACAATATGTAATTTATCAACCAGTCATTTCTTAGCATTAATTTTTTTGAAATTCTGTATTATTTCTACCCTTTTTTCTGTTTTGCTTTTATTTCTTTAAATAAAAAAAATTAGAACTAATGGAAAATCTACTGGTTGTAATCACAGTGAAAGAGGAGTTCTTGAAAGTGTTCTTGAAATGAAGGTAAAATGCTTAATTTTGTGTGCTAACTTAATTTGATTAAAGAATATCCAGAGATGCAGAAAAACATTTCTGAGTGTGTTTCTAAAGGTTTTTCCAGAAGTGACTAGCACTGGAATTGGTAGGCTGAGTACTTAGAAGTGGACACCATCCATTCCTCTATAATGTGAGTGAACAAAAAGTCAGAGAAAGAGAAATCTGCTTTCTGATTGAGCATTATCTTTGGGCTTTAGACATCGACACTCCTACTCTTCAAGTTTCGCTGAAGCTGATGTAGGCTTTCGGTTCTCGTATCTTTAGATTGTGACCAGGACTAGGTGCATGACCAGCTTTTCTGAGTATTCTTGCAAAGTGTTAATGAGGTGCTTTTCAAATTCCATAGTTGCATGAGGCAAATCCTTATAATTAACAGCATTCTGTATGGACTTGAAAATAAAGCAAATCTTAAAAGGAACCAGTTATTAGCACTATAAAGAAAATACAAAGAAACTATCACAACAAAGATACAGCTACACTACAAAAATTGCTGACCTAATATCTTTGCCTCTTTGTAGTGTTCTCTAAAAAATATTTGAGATTGGGCAATTTATAAATAATGAACAGAAATTTATTTCTCAGTGTTTTGGAGACCGAGGAGTCTAAGACAAAAGATCTGGGAGTTTTGATTATCCAGTGAAGACGGAATCCGCTGGAGACAGGAACACTGTGTCCTCACCTGGTGGGAAGGAGAGGGACAAGAGAGTGACCTCTGCCTCAAGCCTCTTTATGAATGGCCTGGATCCCATTCACAAGGTAGGACCCCTAGTGGCCTAATAACCCCCTAAAAGCCCCAGATCTCAATATTGTCCCATTGGAAACACTTGAATTCCAGAGAAGACATGGGTCAAACAGTAGCCCTTAAACACAGAATTTACAGAATTGTAGCTATTTAAATAATGCATTCAACTTTATCCAAATAATCATGAATATTGATGCAGTGGCAAGATCTTTAATATGAGAATTCCAAGGACCCCATTAGAGTATTTTAAGTATTTAAGCCAGAAAATGGAGCATAATTATACTTATGATATCATGATTAGAAGGTGGGTGTGTGAAAATCTAATTTCTATTTCTTGTGTGTAAGTACTAAAAAGAATATATTATAGCCATAAAATAAACGCAAGAGAGTCAAAAAGTGACTGCCATTCAAAGAATAATCTAAATTGCTAAAAAGAATTACTTTTCTTTTTAATTGGCTTTGATCTTTTAAAATATCTATAATCTAGTGTCTTGATAAAATAATTAAAGAAAATTTGAATAAATCTATCAACCAAGTGAGATAATTCTGACTTTTCTTAGAATAGACTGAATTTGCCCCAAGTATTCATTTTAAAGTAAGAATTAATTGATAATAACATGGAAGGTGTTCAGTCCACAGTAAGCCTTTGCCAAAATACAGCTAATTTGTCCATTATAATAGACAAAGGGTAGAATTTCAAGCTGGAATTTTAGCTTTGCTAATAGGGTTAATTTGGTGGCAAGAAGAGTTTAGTTTACAAAAATTCTGGCTTTCCTAAAAGAATTTCTGGACTTCAGGAATGACAATGGTTCTTCTGCCAGTTTCAATAAAATGGTGACTACACTCACAGTAGACATTCCGTTTCCCTATCCTCAGTCATCAGTTTTCTGGCCATCCATCACTTAGCTGCTGCTAAGAACCCTGCAGGAGTTCAGAAAACAATTGCCAACTGACTGTCTTGCAAGGATGAGCTATGGTACCACTAGAGAGCAGGAAGTGAAATGGATTTGCAAGAGGCAAAACGTTTACAAAGCAGTATTCCACTGGGTTTGTTACAACTATTCAATTTCCCAAATAAAAATAAAAGGCGTACTAAGTGACAAAGTACAATTTAAAAGGGGCAAACAACAATCTAGCTGTTGAATAATAAAGCAATTTTACTTTATTTTATATACTTACAGAGTTTGTATTTCCCTGAAACACTGAATTGGGCTTCATAAGTATATTTCTTCTCTAATGGAACGTATTATTTCAAGAATTAAAGCTATTTTCTTCTTTTCTTTTGAAATTGGCGGATGCTGAAGACATTTATGACTCACCAACAAGTGATTGCTTATGACTCTTGTTCATTCAAAACCATATGTCGGAGAGACATATTCTTCCAAATATGGGCATAAGTGGACTGTTGATGCTGCTGATAAACCTCTCTGTTCAGCCCAAGGATCTAAAGACTGAGTATATGGTCTTGTTTAACCCTTGTATAGCAAAGAAAACATATAGAAAGTGATAGTTACCTATCTTATATAATGGGTAAGACTTGGAATTAGGAATTAATTACTTTAATTATCAAAACATACTGAACACCTAGTATATGTAGGAATTGACAGAGAAAAGGATAAAATGGCACAGTCCCTAACTTAATGTAAATACAGTCACATAAACTGGGAATTGTGAAGCACCTTGAAGAGGCAAAAACTATAATGGGAAGAGCAAGAGGAGAGTTTAGCCAAGAGTAGACTCTTTTTGCAAAGGAGAAGGCAAAAGAGAGAGTGAATGTTCCTTGGGGAGTGTCTAGACCAAATCAGGTCTGTGGGGTGTACTTTCAACATTTATTCACTATTCCTAAAGAGTTCCCATCAAGTATTATTATGAGTAGTACCACATTAAAATGTGGAAACAGATGTTTACAGTGAAGTGACTGATCCAGATTGGTCAATTCCATATCATTAAAGGGCTTACAGGAAAACAGCTACAGTATCTCAAAATAATGTTCAACCAAAACCTACGAAAAAATCCCTCCATGTGTGAGCATGCTGCTTCTAAAAAATGGAAATTAACTAAGCCTGGACAATATTTCAAGTAATTGAGATTAAATATGCATTCCTGTCTGGTTTCAGTACACATTCACTGTTTTTTACTTGGTGACTTATCTATGTACTTTGAAATGTACCAATGGAGAAATGTAAATATGGCTTTTAAAAATATCACTTTATTTTTTTATATATTCTTTTATTTTGTAATATCTTCTTACCAGTTTTCTCACCTCATCTCTTACCTGCCTTAAATCTATTTAGTGTAGATAGATAAACTTTTCAAAACCGATTATTTCAGTCCATGGGATGTCATGGCAAAGACAATTCACTTCATAAGAGTTGGGAAGCAGAGCACAGGATAAGAGTTCCAAAGACACAACCCTAATGTCATCTTTGCAACTGGTTCCTAACTCCTAATACCACCTTTGAGTCACAGTTGTGTGTAGCACTCATGATCTTGTCACCTCTCTTAATTCAATCAAGTTGAAAACTAAGATGAACTGACATGCTTATGGTTCAGTTTCTCACTTTTCATTCCTTCTATACACACACAATATATGTATCATATATATAATGCATAGATGTTATATATAGCATATATGTTATATATATTCTCATATATATGAGAATATGTTATATACATATATATGTAATATGTGTATATATGTTATATACATATATATTCTCATATATATATTAGAGAGAGACAGCAAGACAGAGAGACTGTGGGTTAGTGGGCTCCCCTTCTTAACCACTTTTCTGTCACAGTCACTAATTTTTTACAAAAGCTGATACAGAAAGAACTAATTTTATTTAATGAGGATTGTATAATGAGGGAATTCAGCACAGGACCCAAACTATTACTGATACAGACAGAGTAAAAGGAAACTTGCAGAAGAAAGACAGTTGAAGACTATCCTTCAAAATCTTACCAGATGATGTGCTATTTGCTAATAGACAACTGATATAAATTGTGACAACTTACTATAAATGTGAACATCACTTTTTATTATGTAAGCACTCAAAAACTTTAAGAGCTCAAGACAATAAAAAACCAAACATATAAGTAAATGAAAACAGTAAGGCAGCAAAGTCAGGAATTAAATTAATGTGACAAATACAACCATCATTGATATCTGCATTGAAAGAATAATTGATATTGGTAAAAATGATGTCAGAGTCGAGCAGACCTGAGGAGACTGACCTGAAGTAAGGAAACAGTAGAAATTTCAATAAACCAATTTTTTCTGGATGATGGGAAAAGGGCATAAGACACATAAAATTAGTGTCATTGTGAATGTGATCAGGTCAAATAAAAGAAAATGGATATTTGATTATGTCATTCTGGTTTAAAGTATCAGAACACTTTCTTTTATTGACATGAGTCCAAAGTCTGTATGTTCTGACAGACTTCTTCCTGGTACACTCTTGTGCATTTTTAAATAGAGTCTTCCTTCTTTTTGCTTTTTATCATTGGCTTCTCTCTTGCCTTAGAACCTTGCATATAACACTCTTATGTGTACCACTTCCATGAACATTGTATGTAGGGAACTTTCTGGCATCTAGTGAAATCTGATTCATTTTTGGAGGCCTAAAAGTCATTCATGTAATAAACAATGACACAATTGGCCCTATGTATCTGTGAGTTGCACATTTGTGGATTTATCTAACTGCACATCAAAAATTTTTGCCAAAATTTGCATCTCTACTGAATATGTGCATATTTTTCTTCTCAATATTCTATGTGAAATATTGTATTGCAGTTATTTGTAAGGTATTTAGACTTTATTAAGTATTAGAAATAATCTAGATATTATTTAAAGTCTCTGCAAGTGCTAGGGACATAGTTCAGCAATAAAGTGCTTATGCAGAATACTTAGGGCAATGGGCTTAATTCTCAAACTCCAACACTAAAAGAGAAAAGTTCATGAATTATATGCATAGGTTGTATTCAAGTATAATGCCATTTTATATAAAAGATCTGAGCTCTCATTCATTTTGTTGTCTATAGGACATCCTGGAACTCTTTTCCCATGAACACACTCAGGGGTAAATATAGTAGACAGTAAGAGTTGTGTCTAATATCTTTATGGGAAACTATTATTAATTTTTTCTAAGTAATATTACAGATAGTGTCTAAGAAAAGAAAGAATAAGGAAATCTCTGCCACTTTTATTCTTTTGTCTGATGAAAAACCCCTCATATATCAGAAAAGAAGCAATGAAAGATACACTGGGAATGGTCATCCATTGAGCTTGGAAAATGTGATGGCTGAACCTGAGCATCAACTCAATGGGATTAAGGAACAGCTAGATACCTGATGAAGCCTCAATTTCTTTTCAGTGCTTGGTAGAATCAGAAGCCTTCACTTTCTGCTGAAAGAAGAAGCTGAGTTTAGCATTTGAGGAAAATAATTACACAGCCCAAGGTGTATCTATGAGGTACTTTCTGGAGGAGACTGGTGTTTGAATCAGATTGCTTGAAGAAGACCTATCTTTAGTGTGACACGGCACAATTCAACTAGTTGGGAACCCAGATGGAACTGATGCTGAAGGACTGGAGATGTCTTGTTCTCTTTGCCTGGGACAGTGAGACTTTTTCCTCCTACCCTTCAATATTAGAGCTTCAGAGTCTTTCTTTTATGAGTTCAGAACTTTCACCTTTGTCTTTGAGCTCTTGGTCCTTGAGCCTTGAAACTACATTACTGACTTCCTTGGTTCTAAACTAAATCATGTCACCAGCTTCTATGGCTTTCTAGTGTGCAGGTGGCAAACCATTGAACGTCCATCCTCTGTGATTGTGTGAGCCAGTTCCAATAATAAGTCTATCTTTTATGGTTTGTGTCTGGATTTCCCCCAAGGCCTCATGTGGTCAAGTGGGTCAGGCTTTTCGGAAGCAGCTGAATCTAGAGTTTGTGACTGGTTCAGTCTATTGCTAGGATTAGTGGTATGAGTGCTACACCACCCTAGATTAGGTTGTATAAGGAAGAAAAAGTGGCTTGTTCTGCCTTTTTGGTTCTTACTGCTTTTGTTGTTTCCTGCAACCATGAACTGTTCCCCACTGTCACATCACCCTGCCTCAGAGCCAGCTGATTATGGACTGAAACCTCTACCAACTGTGATCTAAATAAACCTTCCCTTCCCTTAACTTTAGATGTCAAGTATTTTGTCTCAGCAATGAGAAAAATTTAAGGATAACTATCTGTCTATCTATTTATCTAATATTCTGTTTCTCTAACAATCTCTGATTTAAAAAGAAGCCAAACATTATCATGTTTTCTGATACTCTTACATGAGGCCTTTAATTCTGAACCATCTACATGTGAACATGGTACATCCTGCCATCCTTCCAATTAACACAGATACAGACATGGCCATCCACATTAACAGTTACCTAGACATTTAGGAGTCTGTCTATGCTCCACAACCCATAGGATGGTACACAGAGAGAAAAGATCCCTTTTATGAAATTTGTTTCTGAGTAATTCCTGTCTCCCAGTTATTCTTACTGGTTTGTTCAACTATATGTATATTTTTTCTTCTAGCTAGACTCTTTTGTCCTTTTGTTTTTATACTTGATGAATAATTGTTTAGGTTCAGGTCAAAATCTTCATTTTAAAAAAGCACAGACAAGCAGCTACCTTCTTCTTAGCTAAGTTTCATGACCTAAAGTATATGTATAAGTTCATCTCTACAAATATTCTTATATTCTAAATCCTTACTTGTATGTCATGATCATCAATGAGTTGAATCAAATTAATGTGCTCATATGTATTCTTTGAACAGTTATGTAAATATGATTATATACCTAAAACACCTCTATACTTGCTTCTGCCATACTTAATGGAAATATATGAAAATAAGACCATAATTCAAAGTTTACCAAAATTTTCAATAAAAACCTAATGTTTAATATTGATGGTTCTGTCTACTTGTAAATTATTAGCAAAATCTTCACCAATCCTCCTAATTCTGAATGTTTTCATGAGAAGTATTTAATCCTTGGGAAATGATAATGATCATTAGAAGTTTAACAGGATGATCTCCAGTTTCTCATTTAATTAAACAAATATTTATTGCTTGCCTACACCATTCCAACACTGAGTTTAAGACATAATAGTAAGCAAACATAAACCTGGTCTTTAGTTTCATGGAGCTTATAGTTTAATAGGGGAGGACAAATTAAGGAGACAATTACAATTTAACATACACAGTGAGCAAAGTTTCAAAGATTTTGGTGAGGGAGGACACTTTGGGCCTTCCAGTTTTGTCAGTGAACAAGGGCATGAAAAGGAACATTTTTCAGAAAGGTAATTTCTCAATGAAACATGAGCAATAAGCACTAATCACTCAAGCAATATAAAAGAGATGAAGAGGATGAGCAGCCCAGTAGGACACAGGAACTTGAAAAGCTTCTATACTTAGAAGCAGTGGCATGTAGCGAGAAGTAAAGGGTCTGGTCTAGTTTGGGAGCCTTAGGAGGAGAGACTGGAAGACAATGAAAAAAAGCTGGAGACAGATATGCAAATAGACCATAAAGTAAACTTAGCATAGTAGTAAGGTCTTTAATCTAGAAATAATGGGCACCCACCAGAATGCTTCAAAGCAGAAGAAATGTGATGTGATTAGATATGCGTTTTAGAAATTCCTTCACCTTGTCTCAGAATGAGAGGGAAACATGCAACTTGCAAATGGAGATAGTGAAGCAGGGGAGACTTGTGGGAGATAACCCTTGAATGTACTTTCAAGTCTCAGGTTCTGTCAAAGCCACTTGGTTTCTATCCTCAGGAAAGCGTTTGGTCAGCCCAGCCTGAGTGACTAGGCCTACCCACAAACCCAGCTGCACAACACTGGTTTTCCCCAGCATGGGAGAGGCATTGTCAGCAGCCAATAATATATCTCCATAAACTTCTCCAGTGTAGGGATAAAAAGCCTTAACTCACGAGACATGCTGGAGGAGAGAAAGTTGGGAACACCTTACTTCGTGGATAAAAGGGACACAAAGTTTTCATTTGGGTAGCGTCAAAAACAGATTCTAAGGAATGCCGAAGGTGGATACCTGTCTGAATTGAGTGACTGAGCCACACAGAGGTTTTGTGGCTGGAAAACAAATGCCCTGAATATTAGCTGGCTCTGGTCCAAAAGCTCCAAAGCTCTTTCCTATCCAAAGGAGGCTACATCCCTCTCCCTGGGTGAAACAATTTCCAATTATTTTAAGAGAAGGAAGGACTAGGGGAAATTTCACAAAATGACAGCCAGGCCCCTCTGGGAGGCTGGTCCTGAATGCGCCTCACCTCTGAGCTCCCAGTGCACTGCCCACCCACAGACTCCTTTATGAAGTGCAGCCAGCAGAGCCCCCAGCCCCCAAGGGTAAATGGCCTAATTAAAATCACACTTCATACTGCCAAATCGGATACACTAGCCTCAGCTCCAAGAATGCCTTGGAAAAGTATCTGGAGTTTAGTGAGTCTTTCCCACGGGGACTTTGTCTTATACAAATGGCAAACTCAGAAGATGGAGGGAGAGAAGAAACTAGGTTTTAAATTTTCTGTGGGTCCATGGCTCATTCTGCTCACTTTCTCTCTGTGTCCCTGTTTCTTGCCATATGTTATGAGGTTTCCACCTCCTTCGTCACACGACTCCTGCATCATGACATGGTGACATATTCATTTTCAAACACCACAGGTTATGCAACACAGTGATAAATGTTAAGAGCTTCAGATACAGCAAGAGCTGTTTCATTTCTGATTCTACCTTTTAATACCTGTAAAAGACCCTTGGACACTTGAAACCACTTTTTCTACATGTGGAGTTGAAATAGTAAATACTTTAAGCAAGTGCGAAGTAGTTGGCAGCTTTTATGTACTAAAGAAATGATAGAATTGATTATTATATTTATTAGATATCTTTGTATTATGAGAATGTTATTAATAGTGAATTGCAAGAAGTCATTAAGAAATTCGTTATGCATGAAGGTCATTAGCTCACTCTTGCACCTTAAAAGAGTTACTTTGCTTCAAGGAGCCTCAGTGTCATCTTCTATAAAAAGAGGAATTTTGAATTCCCATTTCTAAGATTTCTCCCAACTCTAACACTATTCTAAAATTATAATCTTACTAAAGATGGACTTCAAGTGTTCATTTATCCATTCATTCATTGAGTATTTCAAATAAAACCCAGTTCTTGTGCAGTTATTTCTTTATGTCATATACCACACTCTTAAGTGTATACACATTTTTTCATGAAATTCTTATAAAGATCTAACTTATAATCCAGATATTCTTTCTTTTCCAGATATTCTTTCTTTTCTCTTTTGAGGTTTGCTGAGCATATCAGTTTTCTTTATTCAGTCTATTTTCTCTAGCATAAGGACCATCATCATAAAGAGTTCCTAACTGCATAAAAGGAAAACAGTTTAATGTTTATTAAGTGCTTCATGCGTCAGACACTGCTTAGTTCCTGAAAGCCATGTTGCATGCATCCTCTGTTCTACTTGCGATCATGTCAGTGCCGCACTCTCCTGGATCTCAGCTAGTGGTGCCATTTCAGCTAACATAGTTCCTCGAGAGATCGACAAACTTGCTTCAAAGAGTGTGATCATTAATTTTATCTGTCAACTTGACTGAGCTAAAGGAGGCCCAAATAGTTGATAAAGTATTATTTTGAGGTATGCTGTGATGACATTGGATTAGAATTAGTAGACTAGGTAAAGATCATCCTTATGTGAACAGGAATCACTGACTTGAGAAAGTTCTAATAGAATCAAAAGGAAAAAGGATAAACTTGCTTTTTCCTTCTCAACTATAACATCTATTTGTCCTGCCCTTGAATGTCACAGCTCTTGATTTATCGGCCACTGTATTCCAGGATTTAAACCAGCATAAATCTCCACCCATCTCATTGGCTTTCCAGTTTTCAGACATAGACAAGGAATAGCACCACTGGCTCTCCTGGTTCTCAGGCCTTCGATCTCATGTTGAATTATGCTGGTTGCTTTCCTGGCTCTCCAGCTTGTAGATGGCAGGTGATGGGACATTTGCTTCTATAATCACATTAACCAAATCCCATGATAATGACTTATATGTTATGTGTTGGTGTAGATATAGATACAGATGTAGATATAGACATAAACATAGACATAGATGTAGATATATGCCAAACTGACTCACTGAATGACCTAAATTTCAGGTTTTCCTTGCTTCTTCCATACAACAGAAAATTAACAGTATGTGGAAAGGAATGAGGTGGGAAATTGGGTTTTCTAGTAACCGTAGCAAAGAAGAGATACAGCAGTCCGTAAAATTAGGGCATCAACTATAGGAAAACAGAAAGCGGGGGAATAAACCTACATTCTTCCCTCTGTCACACAGACTTCCCTGAGGTGTAGCTTTTCTATACTCTCTGACTGGAAATGGCTCATGCAACCAAGTGGATCCACCTCTCACAATACAGCAGTGACCGTGTTGTTCATCATAGACTAGTAGAAAGCATGACAATGTGGTACTTTGCATTTCTGTCCACCCTCTCACATTTCTGTCATTACTCACATTTCTGTCACCACTCACATTTCTGTCACCACTAACATTTCTTTCCTCACTTTCTTGCTATCTGGGGATTGCATCTGCCAGATTAAGTATTAACACTTAGTCCTTGCATTAAACTCTACCTTCTAGCGAACCTGGGCACAGAGTATTTCATATTATATAGCCTTCTGACAATGACCCTGTACTGAGTAATAATAAGGATTGTTTCCAATGTATAGAACAGAAAAAAAACCCTAAAACTACAAAATAAATTGAACAATATCACAAGAAAGCATTAATATCCCAATGAAGGCCTGTTTTCAAACCAACATTATTAAGCATGGTCTCATGTCTGAAAATGATTTGTAATGAGATCGTGTAAATCAGCCAATATTTATTCAGACCTTCTGTGAGCTAGTTTATAATCCTTAGACATTAAGGGTGAATAAGACAAACAAGATCCTGATTCATAAGTTGCTTGTTATTTTTTAGTACAAGTATTAGTTAAGGTAAGGAATATTAATTGCTATTAGAAGCACACTAACTTCACATTAGTAAAATAACATTTTTCATTTGTGTTATACAGTAGTCATCAAACTTATAGGTATAATAATAGAATAAAATATGAGTTCAAGATTAAAGCATACATCCAGCAGAGTTCCGACCTTCAGAGTGACAGGGAGATTTCATACATATATGTTTCCATGTAAACTGAGTTTCTGAAAAATGTAAACTGAGATTCTGAAAAATAAATAGAAATTGGCTAGGTAGTGGATAGGTTAAAACATTTTTTTTAAAAAAATTGCTTTTAAACAGTAATTTTAGGTTTACAAAAATGAAAAGTACAGAAAGCTTCTATACATCCTTTTCTTTCTGACAGCTTTTTATTATACAAGTACTTCTTTAATATGTGGTAATATTTATTGTAATCAATAAACAAATTCTGATTTACAATTATTAACTAAAGTTCATAGTTTATATCAGAATTCATGCTTTGGGTTAAGCTTCTACTGTAACTATCCCGTGATGGTCGCCTGTGAATGATGCAGGTTTATGAACTTGCCTCTTCAGTGCCTCACTTCTCCTTGTGTCGATACATGCAGCATGCTTTGCCAAATTACATCACCCACTGAAAGGCTGATTATGAATTCTTACTCTTCAGAATCCACTCTTGGTTTTCCATTGTTTTGAAAATAAATTCAAACCTGTATTTACCCATGTTACTTTCAGTCATAAGAATTCCCCATTTACATGTTACTTCTGCATAATGGAATCATTAAGCAACACCACAATGAAATTTAGGTGAAACAATTTGTGTTTTTGCCTGTAGTTAAATGACTTCCCTATTTGTAATGATAAAGAAATCATCACTCCCCACTGATAGATAACCACAGGTATCTCGATTTGTTGTCCTCTCAAAGTAGATCTTTATTACCTGCATAACAGTTTAGCATGGGATTGTTCACTTAAACCGTATATAACACAAATGTGTTGTCTGGTAAACTAAGACTTCTGCATCTTTCCCTTTTCTCCTTTACTGGATTTCTGATTGGATTCCTGTCTTGATAGTACTGGTGTGCAGAATAAAGAATGCCTTCTTCTGATCTTTCTATCTTTGTTGCTAGGCAGTATTACTGTCATAGTGGATACTCAGTAAATATAGAACAATGGGAACAGTTCTATCTCTGTTTGCACTTTTAGTACTCCATTTCTACCTTGGCCTTCTATAGATTTAGCTGCAGTGTGCCTGCACAAAATTCCCTTCCAGTCTCCAGCCTAGATGGTAACATGGTACTCCCAGCCAGAGAATCATGGAGGTAGTTAACCTTTGTCAGAGATCTGTGAATTAGCCCTCACCTTCGAACCCCATTGGTGAGAACTGAGTCACACAGTCATGATGCTGGCTCTTCCTGACTTTCAGTTGGGTATACTGTGGTGCCAATGAAGCTTTCTTTGTCTTGCTGGAACAAGATAAAGTTTTGCCTAGCTTCTTCTTTTGCTCCATTAGTAGAAGTTTATTTATTCATTTTTTCACAAATGAGAGCCTCTACTATTACAGGATTCTAGAGAATAAAGTAGATTTCCATAAGAATACACATATGTATGCACACATGCATGCATGCACATATACACAACTACAGGACTTTAATGCTTTGTTTAGTATCAACTCATTAATCTAGTGATGTTCTTCTATGAATTACTCTTACTCTCCTTATTCCCCCAAAACAAGTACAGTCTTTACTTCTTTAGCCATGATTTCTCAATCCTCTTATCATGATAAATTTGTCCAGTTAATAAAATCCAAGGCCACAACATTATGTATTTTATATTTTTCTATGACATTAATATTCATATTAGAGTGCCCAGATTTCTTTCCTTTTCATTCCTTTATGCATTTTTTTTCTGAGCTCACAGCTGAATCTTCTACTGGCTCTCAGGGACCATGAAGCAATAATTCGAAGTGGCTTGGTAGAGAGTTCCATGGCACAAAGCCAGTGTTTCCTTCCAACAGTTTGACCCAAAGAGAATGGAAGGAGAAAAATAGAGCACCCTGGAGGCAAGAATCCTTGAAAATCCCCTTCTCACTTAGTGAGGATGAAAAATTTCTATTCATGACTTTTACCACCAAGCTTAGGCCTCTGCTGAAAAACAACAAGGAATTTGGAATATCTGCTTAAAATGAGTGTAAATATTTACCCACATATGCTGAAATATTCTTGTGACATTTAGTCTGATGCATACTGCCAGGAGAGAAGGAAGCTCATGAGCCAAACAGGAATTTTTTATTTTTAATCTTCCTTGGGAGTAGAACAAACATTTGCAATGATATAAAATGTATTAAATTCTCTGACTCTGGAATTCATAAGTAGTTATGCATAGAGTACTATCGTCTTACTCAGAACTCCCACGTTTGCAAACTCTACATTCCTCACTCTTGTTCTTATTCCTTAAAAACACAAAAGGGGAAATTCATATCATTGTCATAATTAAATAGAAATGTATACACGTGTCTCTTAACAGTGTAACAATCACATGGTGATTATTAAATTTATGCTTGGACTTACAAAGTGTTTATTATTGGCAGGGTATTTTTATATTCATGATCCTGGACTTGGTAAACTTCATATGCTTGTTGACTTGTTCCCTCACTCTTACTCATTGCACAGCAGATTCTCAACTAACACTATGCATACATTCTCTCACTTAATATGAAAATATGTGAATTTAGTAAGGGAAATATTATTTTTATTTCAACAGGTGGAAAAAGTAAGGCCCTGACTGGACAAATTCCTAGAAAAAGCAATTTGATATCAAATGTTCTTTGCATGTGAAGCTTCAGCTAGGTGTTAGTGTCCTTTTGTCCATGTCGCAATATTTATATAAATTACTGAGAAATGAAGGTAGGTGATAACGTGATAATTAGCAGGACTGTAATGAGCTGAGTGAACACAAGGAACAGGTACCAGATACAGTGTATAGAAGACAAAGTAAGGGCAGGAAATGACTTCGAATGAGTCTGAGATTAATTTGAAGGCGGAGTAGCAGCTGAGAAGGGCTGTGTATCTGGCAGAGGGTGAGTACAGAGGCTTGTGCCTTTGGAGAACAATGCAGAAAATGTGTGTCTTTATCATACATAACAAATGAATGAGTGGAGCAAAGGACAGGGACAAATACATGTTTGCGCAGGCTGTAACAGAGGGCACATGCAGGGAGAATGGTAAGAGGAACTCAGCTGTAATATTTCAGTGGCTTCCAGGTCATGAAGAGCTCTGAATGCCATGGTAAGGAGTTTGGGTGACACAACCAGCCCATGCCACAGCCAAGTCCTAAATCCCATTAGTTTACTTACTTCCTCGTGTCACTTCCCTGCCCATGTGTCTGCATGTGTGGTTGTGTGTGTGTGCTCCGGAATTTACGTGCACATGCTATCTCTGCATTTTGAGGGCTGTGGGGGATGGATGAGGATTGGATATTCATCCAAGGATAGCACAAATAACAGAAATATTTCTATTTTGAAAACATTCGGTGACTCGAGTCAGGCTAAGAAAGGTTATGTGCAGAAAAACTGGTTGAAAATTCCAAAGAAGAGAAAAAGAATGTTTATAGTTGGATAAAATCATAACATTTGTAAGTTCCTTGGGACTGTTAAAGTGTTTGGACATTATGTGTTCCTCGTAAGTTGCAAATGTTCCTTGTAGATGTATTTACCAGGATGCGTCTATTTATTTATATTTTTAAGCTGATGATTCTTTGGAACATTCCATCTGCTCTGAAATCCAAGCTGCATGATCCCTAGGTCTGAGTTAGTGAAAAGAAGAGGCTCAAATCCATTCCTGCTGCATAAAGTCCGGTTCCAAGTTCTTGGCTCATTTCCATTCATTCTCAGAGAAATCTGTCTTGAATTCACAGCCTTGGTCAGTCCTTTAGATATGCACTTTTTATGTGATCTACTTGCCTTTCATGTAACTTACCAGACTTATACTATAAATAATCATGTATACAATTTCATATTCATGTTCATTTTCTCCAAATCTCAACATATTACCTGGCTAAGAGGGTTTACTTTATTCAACAAATAAATTGAATCAGTGAAATTTAGAATAAATCAGAATACATCACCACCATGATTGCCAATATAGTGTCTAAATAAGTCATTAACATCTAGAGGAGCCCTTCAATGTTTTCAAAGAATAAATCTAAACTTGAAGTTTTAAGAATTGCAGCTCCATTAATAGTTACTGATTATGCTTTATGTACTAATCACTTGATAGGTATTTTTCTCATTACAGCAACTTATAAGATAGCAACCTTGTCTGAGACAGACTTGTACTCTCCTTCCAGAGTGAACAACTTTGGGGAAGTAGTCACTTCATCAGAGGCTTTTATCCAGACCTTTTTGCACTGAGGTAGGGCAGTGTGAGTTTATCTTTCCAATGAAACATGTGGAAGTGATATACATCAGTACTGGGTGGAGGCAGCTGAGTCCCTGGCATTGCATCCCCAAGGTCTTATTTTCTCTCTAATTTAAAATAGTATGTTGAAGATAGGTACATGAAGATAGAGGGAGCTTGGCCCTTCAAAAACTGTATGCAGAAAAAGCTTCCCAACATAACTAACTAGTATTTAATTAGCATGAAAAACAATAATTTCTTTCACTTGGATAAGAGTACCTCTGAGATTTTCAGATTATCTGTAACCATGGAGTGTTATTTATACTAATTTATAGAAGTGAGCTTATTATGGTCATTGCACAGAGGGGGAAAGTGAGGCCAGGCCAAGTTCAGCACTCCTCAAAATGACTAAGTGTTGAATGGACAGATACTTACCACTAGTAATGACTCCAGTTTTAATTCTGGGTTTACTGTGAGTATATTTGTGTAACTATCTGTTTGGAAAATGGTACTTCAAAGTTCACATTACATGAGATATTACATATTATCAAGATAACTTTCATTGTCCAATATCAAACAGTGGGAATATAGATGAAAATGGTAATCAGCATTTGTAATAGACATATCTCAAGATAGCTTGTCATGTATTAGTATTCATACATGCCAAGTGCATTACATAAATATCTTTAATCCTTATAGTAACTAAGAGAAGTAAGGTGTGTTTGTCCTTGCTATAGAGGACAAATTAGAATATTAGGGAAGTTAAGTGACTTATGTAAGCTTGATGTAGCTAATAACCCACAGAACTGAAAATGAAAACCTGTATTTCTGATTCTTTGTATCCAACCCTACTACTATACTCTAGAAGATTTGACTTTGTTAGTCACTCGTTGGGGAAACATAAATGAATATTTGTCTCACATTATCTAAAGTTATATATATTTTCAGTCTGTAACCACTACTATTGGATCTCTATCATGTTTTAGTGTTTTCATATATTATCCGATTCCTATGAGAGTTGATCTTAGTAGGCATTTTTACTTTACACGTGAAGAGAATGAAATTTAAAGAGAAAAACCACAAACTACTTATAACCCATTATGCAGATGGTTGGCTTTAACATAGATTGGCTAAATCCAAAACCAGAGGTATTTTTATTATAACATGGAGAACAGGGACTGAGGAAGGTCCCACGGAGTAGGTGAGAACCGATATTGCAGCAGTGCTCTCCAAACATCATTGTAAATATGAGTCAACTGAGAACTTGTCAATTGCACTAGTTATGGGGCTTCACTTCAGATGTTTTAAATCCATATATTTAAGATGCCAACTGGAAATCTGTGTTTTTGCTAGCTCCCCATAGTAATATGCTGCAGATGGACTTCAGTTTTAGATTCCACTGTCCAAGCTTCCAGCCTGGATATTTAGCAAAGTTTAATTTTTGAAATGCTTTATTACAGTTCCCCACATTGAGGGAGAAAATGACACATCTCCTTCTAGAAGGAGGCGGCGGCCTGAAGCTTCCAGTCCTGAGTATTCTGCACTTGGCTTCCGTTCTCTGTGTCGATTAGGCCTTTCAAACCAATTACCATTATATATCGCTGAGATTTATAGGCCCTGGTATTTGAGGTTACAAGACTTCCGTTCTCAGGAAGAAGCTCCATGGCATCACTTCTAATCAGCTCAGCACAATGTCTGATTTCCCCTCTGTAAGAGGGCATGCTGTTCCATTAGAGTATTAATAGCCAGGCAGAATGGCCTCAATTACAGAGCTTGGGGAAACATAAAAATTGGCTATAGGGGTCCAAATATGAAAGAACTGCCCTTTTTCTTATCAAAATAAAGTCAATGATTCAGCAAAAATGACTGAAGAGAAAAAATCCCTGGCTACCAATAGTACAGCACATAACAAATTAGTCTCTCCACAGAATGAACAGATCAAAAGATAGGCTTTCTGAGGCTCACTAAGGTAAAGCAAGGAGATTTCTAAATCAAAGCACAGCCAGTACCTAGCATAGGTTCCGAAGTACCAATTTAGTATGCTATGAATGAACAAGCTAATGATTATAAGACAATTTGGAAATATAACTTTTGTTATTCATTTATCCAGTTATCCATTGGTCCACTCACTATCCATCCATCCTTCTATCTCAGTTCTACTTTACTCAATTATCGAATGTTGTTTCTTAGTCATTGTGTTATGACGTGGAGTAATATGATCTTGGAATAGATATTATGTCTTCAGGGAACTTACAGCTCTATCGGGAAATAGGTATCAGTCTCCATTACCTAGTGAATTTGTACTTCCCTGAGAACTTATCTGTGTTCTGAGCCCCCATTTTGGGCTTTGTTTCTTAGTCTTTTTGACAGGCATAAATGAACCTATGTATCTTTGAACTTTTGGTTTGCTTAATCTAGAATGTCCTTTTTTAAAAATCCGTTTGTTTTTCAAACTCCATGCTTTTTTCAAGGGCCGTAAATATTCCCCATTCACCCTGACCTTCTCACTAGGCAAAATGATTTCCTCCTTTGAATGGCCAAAGCATCAGTGTAATTCTTAACACTATTGGCTGTAATTATATGCTCTGTCCAACTCAGATACTTTTGTTAACCTTTTTCATTTTTAATCTCAAGAATTCCATTTTCCCATGATTAAAAAACAAGAAAGTCATATTAATCATTATAACCGTTGTGAAGTCTCATCAGAAATTCTGGTGAATTGAATGGATGCACCCTTAGGAAGGTTTAATTAGTCTCGGAGCAAGAATCATGCCTTGCTGTGACGCTTCGGTCCTCCTTCTATCCGAATCCTGCTGGCACTAAACACCACAATAGCAATAATATTGTTATTAATAATATACATTTCTTATTACTAATTACTGACCTAATCATTTTACAATTTCATTTTACATATCATTTTATGTTACTTTGTTGAGAGAGTTATGGCGACCTTCGAGTTAAACATTTGGCTTGCTATTTAAGCAATCTATGGCTTGCCTAAGGCCACAATGGTATGAAATGAGGGCCTTAGTTATTACATTTCAAAACCTGTGCCTGGACAGATATGAGACATCTCTTTCCCACACTACTTGGCCAAATTTCACAGGCCACACCTAGGTACAGGTAATGCTTAGAAAAGAATTTGTTTTTGAGATGTAATTTCTAGCTTCACCCTCATTCAGTGAGAGTAGACTGGAAAGAGAGAATTTGCTATTACTTTCTTGGTGGAGAGATGAGCACTTTGCCGAACCCTGGAAGAAGAACACAATTCATGGTTTATAAATGTCTCAAACCAGGCAAATTCCATGCATGAATTTCAAAAGTCTATGGCCTTCTTTGGAAGGAAGTCTCTTTTCAGTCCTAGTATAATTTTTATTCATTTTAAGATCTGGTCCTCCACTTACACAGTTATTTACTCATTCTCTGAGAAAAGAGACAACCTAGATAAGAGATGAAATCCTGTGTCTTTGATACTCAAAGAAGTATATACATTCTTCACCAGCACGTTTAGGCTAGCTGGCACTGCAGTCCTACTCATGAACTGTACTAAGTTCCATACTTAAATGTCTCTATTTTTCAGAAGCTTCAGGTTAGAAAAGA
The DNA here is from genome assembly GCA_004027295.1 of Dolichotis patagonum. Lineage (NCBI taxonomy): Eukaryota > Metazoa > Chordata > Mammalia > Rodentia > Caviidae > Dolichotis > Dolichotis patagonum. Next base: position 93,250 of record PVJX010002596.1, on the reverse strand, counting down.
ATAGATAGTCACAATCAGTGAGACAAACTGCCATGAACACAGGAGCCTACTACTGGGAGCTTTGATAAAGCAGTACCTCTAGGCTTTGCACTACGGAGTCAGCATAACATTGACCATAAAAGCCCCTTTGGATATCTGCCTTGGGCCTGGTACAGATTTGCGCTTACCCCAGTGCTTATGTGCCCATCTCAGTGTGCGTATTCATCAAAAACTATGTCTTTACTATGTAGGGGAAGTCCTACAGCACGGCTACTTTCCTGGATCCCTGCCTTCCACAGACCTTAGTCAGATACCTGTTCACTGTACCCACTCTTTTTCTCACTGAATCTTCCTATTATTACAAACCCTTTCTTTTATGATACATTATTTCTTATTCATTCTATGATCCACCTCTTCCTTATAAAATTTTCATCTGTCTTCTTTGTTCATATCTTTTACAGTGTTATGAATTTAACCTGGATATGTATATATCTAAATTATAGATGCTATTTTTGCACTAGGTTCTTTACTCTCCAGTTTGTTAGATTTTGCAAGTATGGACTTAAGTCAAACAGTCTGTTCTACCATCACATCCCAGACTTTGGCTCAGTCCTCAGTCCCTTACAATATTTATGAAGCACTTTTACTATTCTAATTTCATCAGATCATCAAAGGGTAAGTTACAACATTTATTAAAATCCTTATGTTGGAGATTGGTCAGCAAATATTGCAGAGATGCAATATATTAATGTCAGTACTAGGAATTTAGATACAGCAAACTAAATGTCAGTACCTGGTAGGATAACGGGGAGGGTGGATTTAATACAATTTTCTCTTTCTTTTCATTTCTTCCTTTTTCTTATTTCCCTTCTTTTCTCCTTTCTCCCTTCTTTCTTTTCTCTCTTCCTTTTCCCATCCTCTTCCCTCCATATTCCTTCCTTTCCTCTCCTCTTCTATTCTTTCACTCTTTCCCATTTGTGAAACACTTACTATATGTAAGGTTTTCTAGATATGAAGGAAATATGAGGGAAAATGGGATTAATGAATCTTAAACTTTATACATCCATGTATTTTCATCCATGCTGTGATGTTTAAACTACAAAAAAGCCCTAGCAAGTAGAGATTCTACTAGCCATACTTTCTTTCCTTTATACAAAGTAAGTGTAGCTAAGTGACAGACTCATGATCATATGCTTGGGGAATGATGTCAGCAATTCTACCCACATCTCCTTCTCCAGATTGGATCTTTCTAACTTACATGGCAGAGCTGGCACACAGTCAGCCCACTGCAGCAGGAGCCATGGCACAGTGAAAGCAGGAATGCGATTCTGTTCTAACCATTTTTTGGTAACCAACAAGCAAAAGAGCAGGTGACATGTACAGGGGAAGAATTCAGGCTCGATAAGGCAACAACTCATTTAAGAATGTGTTTCCTTGTGTGTGTGTGTGTGTGTGTGTGTGTGTGTGTGTGAGAGAGAGAGAGAGAGAGAGAGAGAGAGAGAGATTTAAGGTTAATATACCGATCGTTTGGGTCACTTCTAGTTTATGTGGCACACCATGGCCTGCTCATTCTTCCACCATGTTAATTTTATAATTAAACACAGGATTTGTTTCTGTGTAGCCTCTGTTTACACAATTATCCTACCCATGGATAACACACTTGAATTGTGGTGATTGAAGTTATGTTTTAGCTTTTATCTATCTTTTAGATTAAATATTTATGTTTATGTACAAGTGTAGAGAGATAGGTTTCCTTAAAAAGCCTAAAATATGCTTTATTTTTTATTTTTTGGTGCCAGGGATCGAACTTATGACCTTGCATTTGCCAAGCAGGCACTTACGCCGTTGAGCTAAACCCCCAGCCCCGTGCTTTCAATTGGTACAGGAAAAGCTCAGAGCCACTTGAGTGAGATCCTATGAAGTAAAAAGCTAAAAAGGGTGAGACAGTGAGAAGCAGAAGGATGAGTAGTTTTCTTTACATGTGTCTGAAGTGCTGAGAAGAATTTGTTTTGGTAGGATCAGCCAGGGGGATAAGGAAATGGAAGGAGAATCCTGTTTCTCCATCCTGTTGCCTCCACTCATCTTCCCATAGTCACTCACGCTTACTGTAGTCTCTTCCTGTGTGTTACAGGCATGCTCCCCCTGGCCATTTCCTCCGTGAATTAAAGTAGGGCTCCTCTTTCTGAAATTCTTTGTATTACATGGAATCTGGAAGGCTCAAGGAAGTATTAGCTACCCACATCCCCCCAAGTGAATGAAAATGTGGGCTTTGTTTCCTCTTTTTTGCAAACAGGTAACAAGTAAGGAGGGATTGGTTTTGCCTTCTCACCTGAGAACATTTATGTGGACTCCATACATTCTTCTTATGAAGAAAGGCTAACAGTTGGGGTGTCATGACAAAGACACACTGATGTCTAGCAACAAAATCTAGACAATTTCTTCTAGAATGGGATGCAACTTCATTCTACTGACAGCTTTATTTTTGTTTCAAAGAACAAAACACTTAGAAAAATCAATAGGTAATAACAGATCTCTTCTGTGTCTAACTGAAGATTCCCATTTTGAAGTTGTACTAGAATGATAAGTCACGAAAGTCAAGTCAGGAAATCCAGATTTGCATGTTGCTACAGAATCTCTCCAGTCACCATCATCACTCCTGGTTATTAGAAAAGAATTGCATCAGGTCCAACCAGAGAGGGTGAATACATTGTCTGCATGCTGCCACCCACACCTACCAAGCAGACACCAATCTACTGTGACTCTATTTTATTCTTTGTGAGAGTCTAACTTTAAGATTCGTCTCTAAATTATGCTCCATGAGAGACCTGCTCTCTACTAAAATCTATCATTCATCTCCAGACTACATAATCATTTACATCCTTCTTGGATTAAAAAAAATGTTTCCAAAGAAGAAGCATTTATCTTCATCCTATCTATACATTTTCCTCTGGAAAACATGTCTTAGCCTCACTCAAAAATTAGAAATGTGTTTCAGTTGTGTCTTTTTCAAGAATGTATGATTTTATCCACAGTAAATTTTCAACAACTTTATAAAATTTGGAATTAGTGTAGAAAAAACCCAAATGTTTGGATACTGAACTGAAAACAATTTGAAATGTTGCGTGTGATCTCTCTGAATCCAAACATTCAGTTGGCAAAATCACAACAGACTCTCCAAACACCCTTTCTTCTGTTGTTTCAGACCCAGCTCCAAGTGAGGAAGGAACATGTTTAAGACGTGATGCAGGCCTTTACAGCCTCATTGATTATCATACATTCTGGCATGAGGGGAAATCAAGATTGAGGAGGTGGTAGATAAAAAGAGTAAAAGGAAAAAAATGTTAGAGTAGGTGTAGAAACCAGATATAGGCAGACTAGGAGCACAAGATGTGGAGTTGTGGAACATGGTGTGGTTTGATCCTGATTTTCCCCCTATCTTGTTATAAGACTTCAGACCATTGTCTTCTCATCTTCACATGTATGGCCTCAGTTGGGGCCAAGCACCTGTCCAGCTCCTCCTCTGTCTGCATGTCACTTTTAGGACAGTAAGTGGTAATCCTGTGCTTATAGCTACTTTTATTTATACTTATGTATCTTCAATTGTGTGAGAAATGGAGGGAGAAAGAGATTCTCCAAATATATCACCCTCCTTTTTATCCTTTAATAGTCTAAGAAATTAACTTTTTATTTTGGCTTAGTCATTCATCAATTGCATAAGCAGGATATTGCAGAATTTTTAATTTTATTATTTTCATACATATATGGTGCTTTTGTTGATAAACTTACAATGAATTCTTACTGTCTTAAAACATTCTACTCTACTCTTTCCTGTTACAGTCTTACCATTCACAATGTCTCTTTTCTATTTTTTACATAACTAAGTCCTCTGCATTTGATCTCTACAGACCACTCCACGCATAAATTCTTATCAGCTTATTCTTATCAGCTATTACACAGTAGACCATCTTCACTCTTAGTGAGCCTCTCATTTCACCTTTTTAATCCTTTGACTGCTCATGCATTCATTCTGCACTTTCTAATAAGATTTGGATAGATGCAAAAACAATAGAAACTAATACTTTGTTAAATTTTAAGCAGTGCAGTATATGATTATATGTTCATTTTTTACGTGCAGTTTTTATAACCATACCCAGAGGCACTCTACTTTCTGTATTTATGAGATATGATAAATGGGAGTACAGGCACTGAAGGTTATCTCTCCAGTAAATGATAGTGCTGATTTTGAAGTAGTATTATGTGACTCCCAAATTCTGACTTTCTTTACTTTCATATACTTGAACCTCTTTAGATGGATATTTCAACCAGTAGGTGGAAAAAGCCACATATTAAGGGCTAGAAATGAAGCCAGGAGTTTAGTAATGGAAAGATAAAATAAAAACATATTTTAAAAATATCTTGGTTGAATAAAGTTGTGTGCCAAAGTTAACATAGAGCTTTCTGGAAGGCCAAGCAAAAGGAAGAACATATGGGTATCTATCTCTTGGCATCTGACAAGAGCATGTAGATAGATACAAGTATTGTCCTGGATCTTACTTCTGAGACATGCTTGTCACAAAGGCCACTAAGAAACACATTGGATGATGTTCTTGGTAGAACTTTGAACAAGAATCCAAAAGATGTTCTGCAAACATCTGTTTTTTATAGTTACAGCCAGTCTAGATCAAAACTAGAAAAAGAGTGCTAAATCATTATTATATAAATATAATTCTTTAGGGACCCCAGAGATTTTGGTCCAAGGATGTGACTCTTTTGTCATCTGACTTAATGTAGAGATAAAATGTGGAGAATGTAAGTAGTTAATAGGTACTCAACCCAGTATTTGCTTGACATAGTAAGGTTTTTTTTTTTGGATGAATAGTGAGATAATCTTTTCTAAAATTTTCAAATGACAAAAATTATTAATTGTTACTTAGCTGTTTAAGTATATGGTTATTGTGCAAATGATGGTTCATATGATTCAATATGATACATTTGTAAAGAGCAAGAAGTTGTAGAAGAATACAAATAGTGCAGAAATTCATAACTTTTGGGTTCTGGGACAGTAATCAACACAGTCTCTTCAAAAAAGGAGCTGATAGCTACTGAATAATTAAACAAATAAAGAATGTCTAGCTCTTTTACAGAGGTGGGGCAAAGAGTAGAGAAAGCATAAAGCATGGAGTGGCCAACTCTTTGAGAATGAGTCTCATTAGATGTGACAGTTGAAATAAATATGGAAAGGTGAATTTTCCCAGAAGATAAGAGAAGGAAACTGCACATAGGTTGTCACAGAAGCATGGACATGAAACAACAAATGCAAATAAAATAAATAAATAAATAAATAAAATTTAAACTTCTTTGTGCAAGCAAGCCTGCCTGTATAGGAAAGAATCAGATAATGAGCTACCACCCCTCAAAAACCAAGTATTGTGGGCAGAGTGAAGCTTGTGTTTCAGCAAAACTTACTTATGACTGATTTTGCTGGAGCAGGAGGATGGAATCCAAGAACATGCTGCTGTGACCTTCCAATCGAGAGATAATGGCATTAACCCTAAGGAGCTGGTGTGGATAAGAGGAGCAAGAGGAGAAGGTGAGCTGAGAGCTCTTCAGAAAATAGAAATAATTGCATTTGGCAGTTTGAGGCTGGGTAGGAGAAGCAGAGTGGGGGGTATCTAAAAATCACTCTGAAAATCCTAAGAAACATGGGAGGAAGAAGCACATTTGTCTTTGCATCACTGTAAAGACATATCTGACTTGTAATAGAAGCCCAGGTGACTCATTCTTAAATCAATAAATATTTCTGGCTTGGGTGATGGAGGAGTTGCAGTGTCACAACCAGAGCTTTGCAATATCACATCTAGAAGCAGAACTGAGAACATTAGCTGACGCACATAGAGATTCTCTAGAATTTGAGCATATTTATCTAGCTATTATAACATTGGGTCATATACTGATATCTTAGTGTTTGTTAGGGACTTGGTTAAGCAATGTGCACATGGTATTGCAATTATTGGGCAAAAGACCACAATAGTCATAGAGAAATTCCTCTATGGGAAGTGAACCATTGTTATGATAGTCATTTTAGGAATGAAGAAACTCGGGGTTTGAAGGTTATGAAAACCAACCAGTGTCACAAAGTTACTGAGTAGCTCAGCCAGGATTTGGAGCCAGATCAATGTGATTCAAAGCCTACCCTCTTGACAATTATATTCATAGGTTGAGAAAGAACAACCTCAAGTTTATATAGTAAACAAGGATTTATTTGGACTGGAGATAAACATTTAATATTTTGGATGTGAAGATTAGGTAAGTTCTAATGACATCAAACTATAGAATTCCAACTATAGATGTGTGCAAGTCATCTCATAGAAAATGTAAAGCTATATAATTTATACCACAGACACTGGTAAGTCCTCTGCTTCTGTTAAGTCTATAGCTAGTGAGTTGCCTTGAGCAGTGACTTCACTGCTAAAGGTGGTAAGATATTAAAAGAACAAAAAGCAAGAAGGATTTTTTTAGTTAATACTGGTACATAAGAAATGATTTCATTCTTACAGTAATCTAAAAGTCAAGGAACTTAGGATCTGAAGATTATCATTTCTAAAATACTGGCATTTTTCATATTCTGGGATAATTACTGAAATATTAAGAAAGAATGCTGGTTTCCAAACTCTCAAAATCACATGTGACACCAAAGGCCAAGTATTTAAGTCAGTAAAGTAGGACATTCTTGAGAAATATAGCTTGAGAGACAAAAGGAATATTTGTCCTTTAAATGTCCCCACCATTGTCAAGCAATACAGAAGAACACTGACAGGAAATTTAGGGATCAATATTATTTCAGGGGTGCTATTGCCCAGAGTAGAATTTTCAGCTTTGGCTGTCCTTCCTGTCTCTTCTAGAAAATAGCAGATGCATACTTCTGCATAGACAGTAAGATTATTTGTTGGACAGTTCTAGCTGGTACAGCCAAGTTCCCTCACTGACCAGGGTTTGTTAAATATAGCTGTATTTGTCTCCAAGGTGCACCTGTTTTCCACAAAAATTACTCCTTACACACTGGAGGACAGTTCTGTATCCTATGTCCTTTCTTACAAAATTTAAGTGTAAAGCTCTGTAGTCACCAAGATGAGAAAACAGATGAAAGTAGCCCTGTTTATTGAGCATAGCAGGACTGGTTCTAGGTGGCTTTTATTTAATACTAACTGCACCACAGATAGGGCAGTAATGATTGTCTTCATATTATAAAAAGGATAGTGAGTCTCAATGAGGTGTTTAAAATGTACCTCATTTCTCAGCGTCTAAATGATGGCTGTAGAATCTGAATTCACACTGTGATTCTAGCAGTCAAGCTTTTTATGATATGCTGAACCATCTCTTAAGTTATACTTGCTTGGATTTTCTTTTTTGACAGTTGAGATGGGGGAAATCTGACTCTTAAGAAAAATTTATATCACCCTTATTTCGAGTGATTTCCTAGGAAAGGTAACACCCTGATGAAATACCTAATCAGTGACACTTCTGAGTAGTGGAGGTGGTAATAGTGAGCAATATAGGGACTGAGAAAACATTTTTAAACTGAAGATAGTTCTTAGGTGTTACACGATTGGTCCTGAGGGTGTTTGGTACTGGTTTAACTTCTTACAATTTTTTTCAAAAGTATTTATGGACAAACTTGAAGTTATATTTATAAGAATGTTTATGGTTTAAAATAGCAAAATGTTGGAAATAACCTGTCTGTCTGAAAATGAGCAAATAGCTAAATGCATCATTAAAAATTCTGGAATGATACAAGCCAAAAATTAACAGATACCTTGTCTAGATAATGGAATTTTTCAGTCCTTGTCGTCTTCCTCCACTACCTCCTCTTTTCCTTCCTCTTTTCCCTCTTCCTCTTCTTCTTTTCAGTTTATCTAAATGTTTAAATCTGTTTAAAATGAGACTTCCATTTAAAAAAATAAATTGTGTTTGAAAAGTAAATATGTCCTTATCTGACTGCATTTATGTAGAGCAGAGCCCACTAATTTTCCTTTGACTAGGATTTACTAGGAACAGTATGAACCTTACCACGACTAACACTGGGGTCCCTACACATTTGGGGAACTGGCTGGGTACAGGTTTATATATACATGTGTTTTTGCACTAGTGGGAGGGAAGAGGAAAGGGAAGTAGTGAGAATTGGGTACCCACCATGTGGCTGATATGGTCCACAAACTGGGGTGGCAGGATTTATTTATACAGGAGTTTCTATAGAGCACAAAAGTTCAAAGACAGCAGCCATAGCATCTAGAAGATGCCTCGTAGAATGGATATAGATTAACCCCTCTTCGTTCTGGCAGAGAACACAGTCAAATTTTGGCACTTTGATAATACCTGAGGTACCAGAATACCTAGAAATTCCATTCCTGGGAAAACTCTAACAAAGCAGTATCCTTTGTTAGAGTTCATGCCATGCTGAATGAGAGTACAATGGGGAAGAGAAGGATGACTGTAGACTTCAAAAATACCTGGGTGAATGGACATTGTGTAAATTTATGTATGACACCTGCTCTCTTAGAGAGTTACTGTAGTGAGGTTTAAAGTAGGAATCACTTGTTATTCAGAAGAAAATATGGGTTAACTTCTTATTGTCCAAATTTATATGCACAGGACAGTGGAATGTGGAGAATTTGAGGTTTCAGTAGAAGAACTCTTGCCCCGCATTCTAGAAATGGAGGAGACGCTGCCTTCTGTCAGTGCCGTTAATGCCCTCCGTCAATCCCACAGCCACTCAAAGAGATGATTTCTTAATTTCTGAATGATTCCTTCAATGGGACCTTGTGTCTTCATTTTTAGAATGTTAAAGTAGTCTTATTTCTTTTGCTCCCAATATTGTTTGGAAACAAGGACAGGGTTGTAATGGCCAAGAAGAGTAGGGATTGAGATTCACGCCATGCTCCAGTCACCAATCTGTGTGAAATGGTACATTGATTTTTACTTATTTATTTATTTTTAATATTCTATTTAATATGATAGAAGGGAAAAACTAAAAATTAATTTGCAGCATGAGCTGTCTGTTTTTTCTGTTTGAATCATTTACTCCAAGTCACCATGGGCGTGTAGTGAAGGCTGTGCATGGCTGGAACTATCAATTCTGGCTACTGCAAAGGCTCATGAGTTCCGGTGGGAATTCTCACAGTTCTGTACTTTGTAGGCTGTAAAGACCCAAGTAAAAGCAACAAATTCAAACTGTAAGCAAGTTCTCTGAATTGGTATGCTAGGCAAGTTTTAGTTCATGTCTCATTTAGCCATATAGTATTCCTCAGGAGTAAAGTTTATTATAGCCCTTATAATTTAGAAAGTGGGAGCTCATAAAACTAGAGTTCTTTTTACCAAAAAGGTAGCAGAATCAAGGTGCCAACTCATATTCATTCTATAATGCTTCTTGAATTAATCACAGAGTCCCTTCTGCTTTACAACAATTAGACTCATTCAACTGTGCCTCCATTTTACCACTTCAGTGGGGTTCTTTCTTTTTAGCATGCTGATCATTGTTTTTTTTTTCAGTTGTAGAGATTTTCACCCCTAGTCTCTGCTGGATTAGGGCACATGAGATGTTGAGAAACATTTTAGCTCTAACAACTGTAAGAAATATCTCTTCTATCAAACATAGCCATCTTTCACATTATATCAAATTCATTCTTCCAGTAGGGTAGTCCTTCCAAATTCCAGAGTTCTCAGTTCCAACCTTTCCCCACAGTCTAAGACACTGAGGAATTGCCCATGAGAATTCTATCTTTCTTTTAAAAGCAGCCCCGATTTATTCCATCCTCTAAGACATTAGTTCTATTTAATAATCATTTACAGGCTCATTTATTTCTAGAAGTTTCCAGTGAGTCCTACAAGCACCCTTGGTTTCCAAGCTCAGGCAAACATGCGTACAAGTGTTACATGTAACCATGTGGTTTGTCTTGCTCTTTGTCTTGCTCTTTCCTCTACAGCTGGACTCCAATTGTTTCCTATACATATGTTTTCTTCCTCTAACTTAAATATAAACTTCTTGATGGCCATGCAGTGTACACAGAATTTATGCAATAAATGTGTGTGACTGATTTAATATTTTTGTTATTCAGTGCCCCAGTCCTTCTTTCTGCCCTTCCCTTCCTCTGGTCACCTGATTAGGCTTTTGAAAAATACTTACTGAATGAAATAATGAGCCAAAATCAACTTAATATAAGGTGTTATTGTAATAGTTGGCTGAGTTGGACTGCTATTTGGACATCATGTGAAATTCTGTGGCAGCGTTGGAATGCCATTGGATACATGGAAGTCTGGTAAGTTCAAACTGTGGTTGGATTTGGGCACAAGAGGGTAAGGGAGGGGGTGGGAAAAACTGAGCTGGAGACATTAAGTCTGGGATGAAATAGATCTGAGCAGGGAAGAGCACAGTTGAATAGCCCGCTGACTTGTAAGACCAAGAAATCAGGTGCAAAATTCAGCAACAGCATCTGAAATAACAATTCAACAAATTTATAAGCAGTGGCCAGGGATTTAGCTCAGGGGCACCTGCCTGGTAAGTATGAAGTCACAAATTCTATCCTCAGTACCAAAAACAAACAAACAAACAAACAAATTTATAAGCAGACTAGCCTATGGTTTGATGTTTTGATGTTAGCTTAATTATTTTAAGGTTCCCAAATCTTCATTTAAGGTATGGAACCTAAAATGGAATTTGGAGAATAAAAATAAAATCATAAAATACACTGAATTTGAATTAATGACCTGCATTCCTATTGAAGTATTTGAGTGAAATGTAGTGATGTCCATAGCTTATACTGAAAGGCATCAGAATGACAATGGATTGATAGATGGAGAAAGGGCTGCCAATGACCATGTATGTGATGAATACAGTAAAGTGTGAAAGCACTGAAGAGATTGGTAGATGGATGTTTTCTCTAAAATGGTTAAACTTTTCTCCTTGTTTGAAAAAATTATAGAAAAATGCATTGTGGATTTACTGCTTCCATTCTTTTAACAAGAATCATATTGGATTTTACACAGATGCAAAATACTACTGATTTGTAGTGATGTCCATAGCCTACACTGTAGAATTAGATTTGTAGAATTAGACAAAGCTTTCTAGATGGTACCACATCCCTATGCTTACACAGGGTGCAACAGCAAAGCAATTCAAAGATACAATGATTGAAAAAAGACCCTGGAGACAGATTAGCTGAGCTCTGCCTATTTGCTACAGATATGTGACTTAGTTATACTATTGCTACAAGTATCATAATAATTCTTTAAGGTTGTTAAAAGGAAATAAATCAGTAAATGTAAAGTGCATAAAATAGTGGTAGGAAACTAATAAATTATATTTATGCCACCTATTATAATTATAATATTAATAGTTGTTAAATACTCTCATTTACTCTTTGCAATAGAAATAATCACTCTGCTTCACAGCTGGAGAAGCTGAGGCCAAGAGAGAAACCTCTTTCCCCAGGCTATCTGGATTAATCAGAGGCAATACTAGATCTAAACTCAAGCCTTTTTTGATTCTTTTGAAATATATTTCTCCATTTCTTCCAACTCCCACCATAGTGTTTAACCAATAGCTGGAAAGGAATGCTAAATGCCAAGGGAGTACCTGCAACATGGAAGTCACTTTATAAGCAGATGAATGATAAAAGCTCATTTAAAACACGAGTCTGTTGTCTTGCTAAGCACCACACTATCTCTAAGAACGCTTATAAAAGTTCCAAGACTTTGGTTTTATTGCCCTTAACTTTCCAAATGAAAACACAGGCTTTAAAGAGTATATTACCCAAGATCCCACAGCTAGTACGGTTGAGCCACAGATCTATCTTGTTCCAAATCCCAAGCATTTTTAACAACCTTACAACACTTTCATGAATGAAGGGAAGGCTGTTTCAAAGCTTAGCCGAATGGTAGAAATTAATAGACAAGAACCATTTGCCCTGTGAATACACAGAACTCCCCGAGTCCTTCTCATCATAGATGCATTGTATTACTAGCAAATGTGAATGTTTTGATGAATTAGGCAAATGCTCCCATTGCCTGTACATTGCAACATCGTCCCTTCAAAGGCCAGAGAATGTAGACCGTACGTTCTTTGGTTCTTTGTCCAGCTTGTCTGAATGCGTCAACACTGTCTGGGAGGCACAGAGGTGGATGCTTTCCTAGCAGGGGTGAGGCCCCTCCTGGATATCCAGCTCCTGTATTTGTAACACTGCCATATGCTGTGCCACTGGGCCAAGTAATGAAGGATCCCATGGTCTCAGCCACGTCAGATTACACAAGCCAAAAAAAAAAAAAATGTGCAAATTGCATGAGAAAAGCAGGCATTCCCTAAACATGTTTTATTTGTTCATTTCTGTGCCCTGATGCTTTGATTGCAGTCTTGCACTTAGAATTTCAAGATAAGTATCAGCAGCTGGACACTGGGTAAATCAGAGGCACAAACTCTGTAAATAGTGAAGTTTCAACAGCATGAACTTATGTCCCACAGCTTGGAGCACATGTCCTGTGAGAAGAGAGGAGGAGGAGTGCTCTGGCTGTGGCAGTCCACCTTCTGAGGAACCCATGGACATGTCTGTACATGCCTGAACTTGTCTGAAAAAGCCAAAAGGAGATTTCATGACCTGCCAGATTTTGACACAAGCTGCCTGCTTGCTGGGAACCAAAATGGAACAGTCAGAGGAAGTAAAGGATTAGAAAGGAGAAACAAAAGATTACAGTATGGAATTGGTTAACAGAGCAAAGGCTGTGTGGTGAGTGACCACCACAATGATAACAATAAACTAAGCTCTCATCTATTGTCTAATTGGCATTGATAAGATCCTGGGTTTAGCTTTTTATATGTGTTCATACTAATTCTCACACTGGTAGAGTTTGAACGATATTTTTATATTTTATAAATTTAAAAAAACAGTATGAGTGGCATATAAAGCAAGTATCTCAAATTAGGAGCTAGCAAGTAAGGAAAGAAAAAAAGTGAGTAAAAAAATCACGTCAAATTCAGTGGACTTGAACTAGCTACATAATCCATGGACATAGATTTAAACCAAGAATAAACACAGGACACAAACCTCCTTCCCAGTTTTAGAATAAATAATAATTATTTTATACTGTTTGAAAGTGTAAATATTGTTATATAACCTTTATGTACTAGATGTAGAAGAGATAACAGTGTTCCCCTCCCCTGCTCAAAAAAAAAATCTTGTTCATAGGATAGTAGCAGTTCATCTGCCAACTGTAAATTTAAACTGGTAAACATATCCATTCTTTCCCTTTGTGACACAAGTGATTAGCAAGGGATATTATTTAATAGGAGAAATAGGGAAAAAAAGGGACACACTTTTGTCAAGATCTAAATTCATGGATAGTACAGATCTCTTGTCATTGTATGAGTATAGAAGGGAATTTTCTGATAAAATTTGGCTAGAACAGAACAGGAAGAAAATGGAGTAGAGAAGCATGGTTAACACAGGGTATCAGTGCAGTCCAGTCAGTTAAAATAACAGTAGGTACAGGTTAATGAGCAAAAATTAGAACAGTGTGAGAACAAAGTAATTAATACTGTGACTCTGTTGTCAAGTTTATTGTGCTGTTTAAAAGACTTTGATTGCAAATAACAGTATCTTAAATCAAGGCAGTATAAGTACAAATATGTGACACCTAATGCAAGAACACAAGGATTTCTCTTGTAAAAGTACATGGAGTTAAATATGGAAAGGAAAACTCAAGGGGTCTCAGAGGGAAAATATAGAAAGTGAATGCTAAGGAGTATGGCAGAATCCAGCTCCTCAAGTTGTACGTTGATCCCGTAGATTACTTCAGTTCCATTCTATGGTTTACAAGTAGCCAAAAAGGATAAAATAACATTATCAACAACCAGGAATATGAGATTATCAGATGATACCATCACTTGATCTGCTGCATAGTTTAAAGAAAGAAAGGTGTCAGCGATGATCATTGGTTTTGTTGGCTATATTTAATGTAATACCACTGACTATGGTGAGAGACATGGACACAGAAGATACAATGTTTATGGTTCATAAAACATTTAGTTTTGAAATGATTGGATCTGTGATGCCTGGAGGACTTTCAAGAGATTTTCGTAGACACTTAGTTGAATGAGTTTGGCGTTCTGAAGCAATATCTGGGTTGAAGTTACAGTTACAAATCCACAGCACAAAGACACTAAACACAACACTGGGGTTAATGGCAGCATCCAAGGCTATGAAAAAAGATGAGAGAACAAATGAGAGAATCTATTTAATGTAAGTTCTCAAAATACACCTGTGAAAGCCCATCAATTAGAAGTCAAGATTTATTATGAAAAAAAGCCTTCACAATTCAGAAGGAAACTAGGAGGAAGAGCATTTCTGAAACAGTGAAGACTCCTGAAAATCTACTCCTTCCTAAAAGCAAGGAGGACACAGGAAAATTCGTCAGCATAAACAGTTTTTAAGAACTCTAATATGTGGTTAAAAACTTTCAACAGTCTAGAGTGTTTACTGAACAGAGCGAGCTTGATTTTAGAGAAGCAAAGAACTTTGCAGCATTTTAACATACACTATTCTTATTTCTTTCTTCTAAATCAGTAACTGGAAAAACCAATAGCTTCATAATCATAGTGCCTGTGCACACCAACAATCTCAGAGTTATTGGATGGGACGGAACCTGCCTGGATGTTTCCCAAGGCCTTACTCTCAAAGAATTGTCACTGCATATTTCATCTGCTTGGCAACTCAGTGAAAAATTCCATTCACAGGGCTAGTCATTATTTGACCGGATGCAGAGCTCATTTGGTGGGAAAGTCTGTATCCCTAGAGTGCTTTTCAAAAGCAATCAGTGACCATTATGTAAGTCAAAACTTCTTGAGCTAGTGATAGAAGCTGTAACAATTGAGCAAATAAAAAAAAACTGACAAAAATCTTTAAGCAAACTAACAAGTCTAGAGAATGAGACATTCATAAAGAACCTTAGAAAATTCTAGTATATTCCTGGGCATAAAGAGAGCCAAGTGCATCTCTGAGGCTGTTAGCATGCTCAGAAAAGATTAAGTAGCTTATTCTGTCTGACACTGAGATCTGGACTCGCAGGAATTGAAGGCTAAGGCAGAGTGGAAAAACTGCCAGAATGTTGAAAATGTGCCCCTCCCACTAGGCAGAATCTAAGAGATTCATTGTTTCAAATTACTTACAGAAAAATTTATTTAATCATTGGCAGTGGCCAAGCAAACTGAGAAGAGACTTTGATGGCTAAAATGAATGCAGTTCATGTTTTAAATTATTAGGTAAGATAAATGACTAGTAAACAAACTGCTGTGAGAATATCAACAATGAATGAAAGAAATATAAATTCCAGGAGAAGGAAACCACTTTACTTCAAGTTGCCACATTATATTATTGAAAATATCTAGTTTTCAATAATATTTGTAACAAACACTAAGAAATAGGAATATATGACCAAAACATATTTTAAAAAGGAAATAGATCTCAGTACTTAGAGAGACTAAGAAAGGAGGACTCACAAGTTTGAGTGCTGGACAACTGAGTGGGATCCTATCTTTAAAAAATGACCTGAGGCTGTAACTCACTAGTAGGGTATTCCTGGTACTACAAACAAAATGAAACAAAACAAAATAAGTCAATAGAAATTTTCCCTGAGAAAGGCAGATAATAGTCTTAGAAATCAAATTTTAAATACATTCAAAAGCAGAAGACACCAATTAGTAATGGAGAAAAAGTAAGAAATAATGTCTCAAAAACAAAGAATATCAATAAAGACATAAACATTAGTTTTTGAAAAAACCACATAGAAATTTTGGAGCAGAAAATACACAAACTTAGATGAAACATTCATTAGACAATAACAGAATTAAATTAACAGAAAAAAAAGCATCATTACATTTTACATTCTTCGGGGGTTTTTTGTTCCAGGAATCAAACTAAGAACACTGTACTTGCCAGGCATGCACTTATTCCACTGCACTATATCCCCAGTCCCACGTCATTACATTTGCATATGGATCAAGTGAAATTAGCCAATTTGAGGATCAGATTAATAAAGCAAAGAAAAAATAACAACATAGCATCAGAGATCCAGGGAACACCACGAAACATACCAAAATATGCATAACAGAATGTCAGCAGGAAAAGAGAAAAAGTGGGCATAAGGGATATTTAATGGCAAATAGTTGGAAAAATCTCTAATTTCTTAGCTATAACATCAAAAGTATAAATAAAAACAGAGTAAGTCAGTTTAAACAAGTGAATTTAAACAAATGAAAAGACAAACCACACAGTGGGATAAAATGTTTCTGATAAAAGATTTTCATCCAGAAAAAAGCTATTATATATATATATATATATATATATATATATATACACACACACACACATATATATATACATACATATATATATAAATTATATAGGCAAATAAAATTGCAAAATATCTCAATAGTCATTTATCCTTGAAGAAGATACAGAAATGACCAATAAGTCTATGAAAATATTTTCAGCATTATCAACTATTTGAAAAATTCAAATCCAAATCAGTGAGACCACTTCATATCTATTAGGGTGCCTTAAATATAAAAAGACAGAAAATCACAAGTTTGAAAAAGATAAAACAATGGGGAAATGCTTGTGGAAATGCTAAATGGTGCACCTGGCCTGGACATCAGTTTTAGAGCTTTTCAAAATGCTAAGTATAGGGTTAACCCGCATGCTGGTTAATCTTGTTTGTTAATCTTGAATGGATTCAGAGACTCAAAAAAAGTGATTGGACTGGCAAGGCACTATCTTCAGCAATGAGTTAATTATGAGTTCATGGATTACTATATTAGGATGTTCGGCTTAACTGGAAGAACTGAGTCTTGGGGCTGTTGTTGTGTTGGCCACTGTATCTGTTCTCTTATCCTTCCTTTTTTATTGTTTACCTGCCCTTTGCTTCTTCAAATCTGCACCCTTCCACTTTAGAGTCATTTGACTATGGACTAGAATACCTAAAACCATAAGCCAAAATAAATATTTCCTTTTCCAAGATTTTTTTTTTCAGGTACTTGGTCATAGTGATAGGAAAAAATCTTTCTAATGCATTCATCAATTTCATTCTTTGGTATACACCAAAGAGAATTAGAAACATACAAGTGGGGATCAAAATATATAATGAATGTTTAAACTAAAAATTGTTACAGTGATTACATTGCCAGTAATTTTTCTCAGAACACTTCTCATTTTGAACATACTTATTCCATCATTCCAGCTACTTTCCAAAGCTGTTCTGGAATTCTTCTTTCATATGTGTCTTTAAGAGATATGATAAAAAAATAAAATGAATGTGGCTGTTGAATGGCATCCAAGAGAAAGGCAGGCTTATGAAAAACAGGACAGGAGAGTGTATGCTAAAGGTATTTGATGTAATGCATATGTTCTGGAATTAGATGGTGGTTAGCAGCATTGTGCAACTGTGCGAACATATTCTAAACTATTGAATTCTACAATATAAAAGGTAAATTTTATGGCATCTCGAACTATATTTAACCTGAGCTATTACAGGAAAAAGAAAACAAACCAAGAGTCATGAAAACAACAGTGTCATATGTTGGGAATGAGTCCATTTAAATGAGGAATGAAAAAAATTTATTGAATTTAGCAACAGATGTTTTTGATAAACTAGCTAAATATAGTGAAGAGGTGTGGCAAATAAGTTTAATTCATTCAGTAAATATTTACAAATTGCAAATAATATATTGACATATGACATTGGAATGGGGAATGAATGAAGGGAAAAAAGTCAAGTGTAATGAGATGATTTGAACATGAGAAATGAGAAATGTGAAACTACAGAGAAAAATAATCCTAATAAAAATTGGACTACAAAAAGCAAAATACAAATTTTCTAGTAATCACAAGAAGGCATACATTTAGTTTTGTTTGCAGGTAGTCTAGGAGTAGCTTCCATATTTTAACATGGACCAACTAATCTGTATGTAGTATTTACAGGAAAAATAAAAGGGGTAAGGCAATGAAGTGGAGTAGACAATATGTAACATGGAGGAGATATCAGAAATGATAAAGTTCTGGAGG
This sequence comes from Dolichotis patagonum, assembly GCA_004027295.1. Lineage (NCBI taxonomy): Eukaryota > Metazoa > Chordata > Mammalia > Rodentia > Caviidae > Dolichotis > Dolichotis patagonum. The sequence goes on along the minus strand of PVJX010002596.1, from coordinate 75,167 downwards.
AGTTCGCCAAAACACTGTTGGAGGAATTGTCTTTATATAGGAAGGAACATAACAATTTATTATGATGGGAAAAGAGGAAAGATTAATGGAAATGCAGCATATCTTGAAGGCTCCTAAGAGATCCTTAAAGTAATTCTCTGTGGTATATTTTTTTCTGAAAGGGTGGCTTACCAGTGTAGAGACCAGGAAAGAATTGGTGGTGCTTCCAGATATAAATTGAGTCAATGAAATCAATATAAATGAAGAAGCTTTGAAGTAGTATGCAGAGGAAATGTGTGTATTATTCCAGCCAGGATGGAGTGAAATGATGGAAGATTCCATCACCCTACTTATAATGATGTGCAGTTTAAAACTTATGGTTTATTTCTACAATTTTCCCTTTAATATTTTCCGAACTTGAGGGAGACTGTGGTATTGATAAGAATTTTTTACTTAATTGAATTAATTAATTTGTTTCATATAGGGTCTTGTTATGTTGCCAGGCTGGTCTTAAATTCGTGAGTGCAAGAAACCATACCATGACTCCCCAAGGCAGTAAGGTTTGGATATGACTCATAGGGACAAATTAGAGGCATAAAAGAATTGAAGTTATTTCTTCCCCCCTTCCTCATTTTCTCCTTTCCATCATTTATTTCTATTATTTCTTTGTGAGCTGCTTATTTAAAGCTCTTTCTCTTCTTGACAGATGAATTAATCAGTTCCTGAAAAAGTTAACTGACTGGCACTTGAATGATACTTAATTAAGGCTACTTCAAGATATTGTGTAGTTACCTTGGGGTTTAGTTTTCACAGTGATGTTCTTGCTTTTTTATGACAATTTTTTCCTGCAAATGAAACAAGGACACAGAATACTTTCCACTGTGCCAGGACATATGTGAGTGAAGTTCCAATGGTTAAAACCAGTCCTCAAATATGAAGTATGAAGTTTAAATTCAGGTTTCTTTGTTTCATTTTTCTCTATTTCATGCTGAGTGATTATTTAATTTATGTACAGAAACTCATACTTGATTCAAAGAAGAGAGTTGTAGTTATTTAGAGAGATGGTATCACTCACAGAAAAATCTTTGAAATCATAATCCACCAAACATTTTAAAGAAAGTATTTGATCAGTGAATCATTTTTTGGTTTTGTTTTGAATATATTTATTCATTACTCTCCATTCCTTCCCAAGCATATTCTTTAAATTAGAGATCAAATATGAGCCATGCATCATCCTAATCACTATATGAAAGAGTCATTAATTTCAAGGGACTTAAAATTCAACTGGGAATGTAACACATATTTGTCTATATGCATATTTTAGTATGTAACATATGTTATGCTGGAAGAAGTTAATTATTTATTTTAACTATTTAATTAACTTTCATAGAATGGCATAGTTTCCTAGAAAATTTATTTGAACATCTGTTCACTGTGGTAATTTAGAAATCAACAAATTTTTCCTTAACATCATCACATGTACCCAATACTTACATAAAAATTTCTATCAATTTCTCAAAGCTTCACAGTGGGAATTATATAAGTTTTGTTTTCCCAAATCTAGTGTCAATGCCTATCATATTCTTACTAATTGTAATAAAAATCTTACTAATTGCAATAAAAATCTTAAACCAATGTAAACACTGAAGTGCATGCAGCTATCAGCTTCTCAGTGTTTATTATATTTGAGTGTCTATACACAAAAATTATTTATTACTTAATATACATATGATGTTAGCTAAATCACAGAACCCCTGGGCATCAGTTTTCTCTTCTGTGATGTGAAAGTAATACTCTATGTATCTTACAAAAGTGTTCTAAGTGTCAACGAAGATGAGTTAAAGTTCTGTGAATCTTGGTAAAAGTCTAATAATTATAAAAATTCATGAACTTTGTCCTTTATTCAGAGAGAAATCCAGCATTAAATATTACTCCACTGCCCCATTGGCTTGCTCTGACCTTTGACAATCTGCTGTTTTGTAGATAAAAGTATTGAAAACTTAAAGGAGGTGTTGAACACACATGCATATACATACATGCATATGTGTATATACTTTTGAAACGGTATCAGATCAAATAGTCATAATATTTTAAACCCTGATGTGAGAAAACATAAAGAAATTAGAATTACACATGATTTATTTTGATGCAAAGTGTATGAAACTTCAGTTACACAGGATGAATAATTTCTGGAAATCTAATGTACAGTGTGATGACTGCAGTTAATTTCTCTTGAGATTTAGTAAAGAGCAGATCTTATATGTTCACACCACACACACACACACACATGCACATGTGTAATTATGTGAGTTTATGAACATTATAATTAGCTTGACAAAGGTAATTATTTCACAACACATAACTATATGAAAACATCATGTCGAACATCTTAAATATATATAATTTTAATTGTCTATTATACTTAAATGGAGCCAGAAAAATTAAAAAAACCTTTAAATCAGGGTTTATCAGCTTTCCCACTGCTAAAATTTGTGTTGGATTATTTTTTGATAGAATGTGAAAAGTGATGTCATATGCATTGTGGATGTCACATAGCAAACCTGGCTTTTAACAGGGATAATGAAGAAGCCTGTCCGTGAAACACAAAAATGCATCCAGTTATTGGCAAATGCTTCCAACTAGTGTGTGCAAACGAAATTACCTTCACATGCGAGCTATTGTTTCAAATAAGATTTAACACATTCATTGACTGTTTTCATGAGCTTTTTAAAATAGATTATACAATATAGTCCCACAAAAACTAAGGCTTTGAGAAAGTAAATGATTTGCTGAGATCACACAGTCAATAATCATGGAACCTAAGACTTATTTCAGGATTCCAATGTTTGAAATTCATGCTAATTTCCATACTTAACTTGCCTTTATGGATATAATCACAGGCAGAAAGCTGGAAAAGATACGGTGTTCTGGCTAAGAGATCCACTCCATGTTTTTTCCCAGATCCACAAAAGAATTTCTGAAGAAAAGCTACTGTCTTTTCTTCTACTATCTTAACTCATTCCATTTCTTACCCATTTTCTCTTGATTAATGAAACTGTAAGAGTCCGACTGCATTGATCCTTGTTACCCCTTCGGATGGTGGTAGGGTGTTCAAAGCCAGGTTTTGTTTGGTCTGGACGTTCTTGTACCTACCTATTAAACTTATGATTTGCTTTCAATTTTTCAGTTGTTGCAGCCACATTATAAGCCATTAGGGAGTTTTTACTTCTTGTGTTGATCTATTAGTTAGTATTTTGTTACTGTGACCAAAATATCCAGTATTCATTATTTAAAAAGGATAGATTTATTTGGCTTATGGTTTCAAAGGATTTGGTCAATGGCAAGCTAGTTCCAAGGCAGAATCATCACAGCAGAGGGGCATGGTGAAACAAAGTACTCACTGCATAGCAACTGGGAAGAAAAGTACAGGAGAAGAACGCTACAGAGATGCACAATCCTAGTGAGCTACCTCCAACTAGGACCCACCTTCAAACAGTACATTCAGTCATGAACATAAGTGTGTTCATGTAATGTAATTGTCACAGTGACAGTAGGGTCTATTTCTTAATGGGGCTAGACTAGGAGATAGGATAACAACTTTACTTCTAATTTCTTGGATTTTACTGAACTTAACTCTGAAAGTCTCTACAAACTTTCTCAGTCCAAAGGCTGAGTTATATCTGTATATATCCTCCATGCCACTGACAAAGAGAGGTACACTCCGAAACATAAACTATGTGAGGGGGTGACCATTTTTTGATAACATGCATATACATGTGTGTATGTGTGTGTGTGTGTGTGTTTGTGTGTCTGTGTGTCTGTGTGTGTGTGTATGTGTGTGTGTGGATATGTGTGTGCAAAAGAGCGAGAGAGTCAGAGACAGAGAGGGAGAAAGAAAGAGACAGACAGAGAAAGTGGAGGAGAAGGAAGAAAAAAGAGAAGAGGAGAAAGAAAGAAGAGTAGTGAACTTTTTTAATACCTACTGTAATATAATTTCAGAGATGAAAAAGTCCAAATATATTGATATGGCAATCAGTTGACATGACTTCTGTGAACAGATAAAAATTCTTTAATGTGATTGTAACTTAAAGTTGAAAACATCCCTATATTTTATTCTTATGATTAAACTGTAATGCCCCCCAAATCAGAATCAGTTACTCCAGTTTAAATACAAGCAAATCAAAGTCATTTGAATAAGTTGCCTGAAGACACACAATCATTTAATGACACAACTGGGAGTTGAACTGAGAATGTTTTTGCAGTAGTTTCCTTCTTTTTCTCCTCTCACCTCTACCCACCACATATCGCTATAGCTGACATCTAGAAATTTCCATTATCCTAAGGTAACACACAGCTTTTAGAGATCTTTGAATTCTTCTGAGGAAAAAAAATACTGCCATTCATTGATTTTCTATTTAATTCAATTCACATTCAGCTCAATTAATATTTATTGAGGGTCTTCAGCAAACTTGAAACTGTATTCTCAATAAGGCAAAATTAAAAGCCTTCAATCTTCCTGGCATAATATACTTTGAAGATATTTTTTCCTCTTGCTTTTGAGAGACTCTCTTTGCCTCAGTACACATCAAAGTGCATTCAAGGGCAAACCAGCTGCCTTTCTGTTAACCAAAATATGATATTTTACAGTAGAGCAATTAATAAAGTATTAATCTTCCCAGCTCTAATACTTCCAGAAAGATGGGAAATATGTTTAGAGTAGATTTATTCTATTTTCAAGAAGCAATAGTGTGCCACTATTCTATTTTCAAGGAGCAAGAGTCTAATAAATAGGTTTGCTAATAATATTAGTGACCTTAGTGCTAATTCTAATTCCCTTTTGTTGCCCATTTTTATTTGTCTAATTTCCAAGAAACAGGACCACAAGGAAACAATGGCAAGGGATTCTAATTCCCTTGATTTCCAACCCAAATTTCTCTCATCTGTTTCTTTATTTATTACTTCATTTATTCAACAAATAAATGTCTGTAAGGACATGGGGCACCATGAAGAATAAGGCACAGGACTTACTCTAATGGATAGGCAGTCTGGTAGCACAGGCAAAGAAATAAAATATGGACAAAGGAGACCAAAGTGACAATGGTCTGTATGACAGGAATTGAAACCACATAGGAAAGACAACCAACTTGTGTAATAGGCATTCAAGTGAGAGAAACATGTAGAGTTCACATTTCATGTATAGTTGAAGATAAAAGAGGAATTATTTAGAATATGGAACTGTGATGGCTAATCATGGTATGTCAACTTGACTCCAGTAAAAACCTCCTCACAGATTAAAAAGGCACAATTCTGGATGTTTCTGTGTATAATTGACAAACAGGCAAGAAACTGGTGAGGAAGGCTTGCATATGGGTAGCAACAACTGATAGGTTTGTGGCCTGGGTTAAATAACAAGGGAAGAAAGAAGAGGAAGTGTTGCCTCCCCTTTTGGAAAAGCTCCAGTCTTCAGCACTGTTTTTGAACATTGGTCTTCAGGTTCATCAGCCTTCTAGTACAGACTGTTCAGGTTTCCAAAGCACATTCTCACTGCGAACTCTTCAGAGAACTTTAATTGACCTTAAAAGCTGCTACTGAATCCTCAGACTCTAGTATGAAGATGACCATTTTTGGTTCTTCCACCTCCAATCTTATAAGCCTACCAAATGACTCTCTTTGTATAATTACACTTACCTTTTATATTGAACTTTTTCCTCTAGAGAAGCCTAACTAATATGGATACATTTAGGACTAGACATGATGAGTTTGAGGGGCCAGAACATGACAAGTTATTGAATCAAGAAACCACTAAACACCATTTAATAGAGGTGGTAGAATCCTAGTAGAGACAAAGTATAAAAATAAAAAATGGAAAAAGAGTGTTTCAATGATTGAAGCTGAAGAGATACACAGACTGAAATGTAGAACAGGTGTTTTACATCTTAACTGGGACATGCCTAATGGAGTCATTGAAGAATTTAAATAAAAGATAGAACTGTTGCCAGGGTTGGTTTTGGAAATGATCCCACATTCTACATGGTTTAAGATTCATTGACAAGAGAAAACATTACAATATTCTGCTAAGATGAGAGTATAAATGTCCTGGTCCAAGGTAATGCAAGGAAATGAATACATAGGGACAGATATAAAAGGTATGAAAGTGGTGATTCGCTAAACAGAGACAATGTTGGCAGATAAGGTAGATATAAGATAACTTCTTTTCAGAGCAAAAATCAATTTTCAAAAAGGAAGCTAGGAGAAAAGTTGCCTTGCTATGCATAGATATCATAAATTATGTGCCTTATAGAACTATGATATATAGCAGAGTTTTGATAGATTAGAATTAAATTCAAGCTTGGCCACTTAATAACCTAAAGTAAATTGCTATAATGTTCCTTGCTTCAGTTTCTTCCTGTGTGGAGTTTAGCAAATGATGTAGCAATCACATGATATTTTTCAATGAGGAACACTCAAATAAAATGATATATAAAGCACTCAGCCCAGCACATGGTAGAAACTACTCAAAAGCTAATAGCTATTATTATAAGCATGTCTTTCCTTCTTTTGCTTTAACTTAGTTCCTGACACATTGGCTGGGAGTGGCGAAAGTGATTTCCATTGTGTAGTTAAGGTAAGAGCAGAGAGATTGGGTTAATTCTGCAGTGTCTTGGAGTTGAGCTCTTGTGATACTGAGCTAGGTATCTGGACTCTTTTGCATGTTGTTTGAAGTCTTTAGAATCCATTTCTCCTTCAACCCACAAGAAATGAGGAGATGAAGCTCACTGGTGATTTGGGGAGGGTTTGTTTCTATACGGATAGATCCTAAACTAAGCACTGTCCCATTATGATTTGTCTGAGTAAACAAGACTATGAATACATTTTTATATCTTTGCAACGAGTTTTGGTTTTGGCTAAAGATGGAGTTAAGACAAAGCTCAGATGATGTGAATGGTGCATGTTATCCATAGGCATATGAATCTCTCTTTTCAGTGATGCTCTGGGACAAAGGGAAAGCATGTACAGGTTGGGTGGGCACTGGCATAGCTAGGGTTCTTTTGCACCATACCTTCTTGTCCATCAATAAGGATTCATGAGGATTAAGGATCCTTCATGAATTTCTCTTTTCATTCTGAGATACACAACAGACTAGATGAGCTCATGTCAGCCCAGAGAATACTTTAGCTCATATCTGTCAATAATCTGCCTCTATTTTCAGATGCAAAGCAAGAGGTGCAAAGGAGGGATGGAACTTACTCAAGATTCTATCAATTTCTTGATAAAATGAAACAAATTGCTAGAATAAATAATACCTTATAGAATAAAATTGATTAATTGCAGCTGTGATTCCAACTTCCCATAACAATATATCTGTCTTGTGAAGTATTCCATTCTCCCTTAGCTGTATAAACATGTGTTTTTATGTTTGTCACCACCAGTGTGGCAAATTCCTTGGAATAAGTTGACTCTCTCTTAACTCCCACATTGCAAACTACCCCAAATACAGAACTTTGTACTTGGACATATCTCCATACTTAATTATTGAATATTAATAATGAAGAACCAAAATGACTACATGAAAAGGAAAAACACTTAAAAATATGCCTCTAAACACATCCAGGAGGATAAGATCTTGATCCACGGTATTTTATTTAACCATTTTGGAATTTTAGGACCCCTCAGAAAATTTGATTAACCAATTTACACAAAGGACAAAGCCAAATCCAGATGTTGCTTTTTTGACTGAAGGAGCTACATAAAATCATACAGAGGATTTCTAGACTTTTATATCAATGCCAAACTTGCCATGGCAGCTCTGGCCATCTTGGTTTTAATATGATCAGTGCTTTATCGCCTATCTGATTGCAGAGCAGAAGGGATGCCTGAACACTAGTTCTCAAAGACAGAGTCCCAAAAAGAAACTGATAGTGCTGAACCTTGAACACTGTGTTCTTTTCCCAATTAGATAATTGAGCATTAGAAGGAAAATATTCTGTATTTTCATATAGACATCTCTCTACATGAAAACAGAGCACTCCTTGCACTAATATTCTCAATTACCATAAGGAATGGCACTATTAATTTTCTCTTTTTTTGGAAAGAGAATGCTGAGTTTCAGTGAATAAAGATCTGGTACTGGTTTTGAAACTCATACCATGGGGATATATCTTGTAGGTAAATGACATGCTATATTATATTACTTCCTCAAAAATGTCAGTAAAAATAAAATTCTTTAATGTTCATTTATTAAATCATTAACATTATTAGTAGGGTCATTTTATCAGGCATTTGTTGGATCACAGAGTATTTGGCTTTGAAGACAAGATTTTCCTCGTGGCTTAAAAGGTTGGAAGAATGAAAATTGTGAGGTAATTATGAGGACAGAATTATTCAGAGCAGAAATAGTTAGGTATATACCTCTCTGAAAAGAAAATGCATCCTCATTTTGTGTAGTAAGCTACACAAGCTGGGTGAAAACACATCTTCTCAAAATCTTCTGTCCCTAACTATTGTGTCACCTTAAAATTATAACAGGTGCTTGGCACACAAAGAATGAGTAAAGGAGTATCTTTTTGTTCACTGAGGAGTTTTAGCTAAAGTGATCTGTCTTACATCCTCTACACTTTTCTAAAAATATCCTCTCTCTATGCTGGTCAGAAGTTAGGAACCTCTGTTATGTGCCCATTTCATTGACTATCATATTTGATAGGGTAAAACATAGTAAATTTCAGTCAAAAGGGACCAGGCATATGACACTTGGTATAAAAGCACTCCTGGAACTTTAGGAAACTCTTTTCTCCTTTCAGAACCTCTTTTTCTTCATTTATAAAATAAGTTGTTTTTTAATAAAATCATTTTTTATAAAGTCAGTAGTCAGATTTTCCATCATTGGGATACAATATCAGACACTCACAATTTAAAGAGGAAAGCTTCAACTTGGCTCATGGTTTTAAGGGATTCAGTTCATGATTTGCTGGATCCACCTTAACAATATATTGTGGATGGGCATGATGAACAAAGATGCTTAGATCATAGAGAACAGGACATAAAGCAGGGAATAGCATGAGAGGGGAAAGATGAGGGAGAAGAAACAGTTTCCAAGGTCCTATACCCATGATCTACCCACCTGCATGCAGAGGAATGCTTTTATTATTTCCCTATGTGGTTTTTAAGCCAGTCAAGTTGGCACAGTTAAGGTTTATCATCATATCCCACCGCTTGCAAACTTGATACTTAAACACCTCCTTAAATCATATCCACTCTTCAAAAAATACAATAATAACTTAGTGATTGCTCTTCACACAATACAGGTATGTTACAAACAAATGACAATGCAATATTCCCTTGCCAGAAGTCTGAAAATTCCAGCATTTTTCAAAAGGGTAAGTTCCAATCTCTCTGAGACTCATGGCGATTCTTTATCTTAAAAATATAACAACAAGTTTTATTGCACAATCCTATGCTACAATAGCACAGGGTAATTATTCCCATTCTAAATGGAAAGAACATGAGTATAGGAAATAATCGGACTAAAACAGGATTGAAACCTAGGAGAGCAGACATGAAGTCCTGTAGCTCTATATCTGGCAATTAGGAAACACAGAAATGAGATGGGAATTTCAGAGAATTTGAACAAATCCATTCCTGTGGATTTTCTGGTTGCAATCCACAAGGTCTCCTTCTCTTAGGCTGCATTTACTCACAGCCTGCAGTCTTCCTTGGATGATGTTCCACATTCCTGGCATCTCTGACATCATGGAGTCTCCTTTGGAAATGAGCCTTTGGCTTCATTCTCATAGCTTTGCACAGTGCTTTCTCAGGGGCTTCTTGTCTGGGATTATAGTTTATATCTAATATCTCTCTAATGCCTTATGTGTTTAGAAGGAAAGTGCATCATCAGAATGTTATAACTATTAATGAATCCATGTATTGATGAATACAGTAGTTGAATGTATGTTAGGTAACAAGACCTGGTAGGAGGTGGGTCACTGAGGGTGTAGTCTGAAAGAGTGTCACATATTAGAAGATTTCTTCCAAAATGACCATATACATTCCGTTTTTGCCTGGGAATCAGCCAACCATGCACTAAAATCTTGAACCAATGTAAATTTCTTCTCCTTTATATTGTGACTGTTGGCAATTTTGTCTCAGTAACAAGGATAGCTCCTAGGACACCTTTGAAATATAGATGGAATCCTCCCTGATCCCACAATAATTGCATTTCACATGCTGATAAAACCAGTTTTATATGGCTGAACCTGAGTTCTGCAACATTATGGGCAGTAGCCAGGCCTCCTTGTACCACAGCAGCATCAACTTTTGAGTGTTTCCATGGCTAAGCATTGTGAAAGAATTTCAGAGAAGCAATACCGCAGGAGGCACTTCTCTAAGATGGTTATTTTCTAATATGAGAGATTGACAGTTTTCCCTTTCAGTCTGAGATGGGTGCAAGCTTTCTGATTCCTAAGATAGCCTCACACATCTTTCTTCTTTTTCCTGTTTTAAGTACTTGATTTCTTTTCAGTGGTACTAATGTCTTCAGTATTCGCATTTCCTTTGGTCTCAACTTTATATGTTTTCTGTTGGAGTCAGCAATAAAGTTTATCAAATTTTTCTGCCCCATGTTTTTCCTTCAAAACTCCTTATAAATCTGACTAAAAATACTCCCCAGTACCCATGCAATGAGCTTCATTTTGGCTGCTCATTTCACAGCAATCAGGAAGCAAGACAGAGAAAAGAGCATTATCAAAAGGAGACATCTTTTTGTGCCACTCCTGGAGCAACTGATTTCCAATCAGTTCCCACTTCCTAGCAGTGATTATCTGTAGCCTCTTTATCATTGAATTAGCTTCCGTACACATTAGGGTTTTGGGTCTACTGGAAACCTAAATCATTTACAACTTAATATGTATTAATTGAAAGTCCCAATATAGAACACTACTTTAAAACTTTGTAATTTGTATGTCTCAAAATTATTAACCTACAATTAGTGTTTCTCATTTATATATTATATTATTTACATTGTAGATGGATGTGAGATAGATGGGAGAAGCAGCAGAAATCTCTGGGCTATAGTATAATTTTAAGTACAGTGGTCCATTGTGTGAAGAAGTGAAGAGAGCAAAGAAGTTAACCATCTGGATGTCTGAGAGATAGAATTCCAGGTAAGGTAACAGTAAGGAGGCCAGTGTAGCCACAGCAGAGTGGAAGAGGTAGTGTGAGGGATCCAGGGAAGAGTTCAGAGAGAGACCTCAAGGTCAGATGGAATGAACATGCTAGTTGTTTTAAGGGCTTTTGATTTTGCTTTGTATGGAAACCAGATAGTTCTGAGTACAGGAACATGATATGACGTGTTTGTCAGGATCATTTCCATCAGTGAGTTCAGACTAGACTATACGGTGAACATTAATAGGTAAGGGGACAAAACAGTAATCTGGATGAGAGAAAATGGCAGATGTGCACAAGTTTTGCAATAATATAGGTGATGGGAAGCAACTGGATTCAGGACGTAATCTCCATCCTGTTCACCATCAGATTGGGTGCAATATGTAAATAAAAAAAGAACTTTTTGCTCTAAGGAACAAGAAAGGTGATGATGCTATAAACCAAGATTGAAAAGACTATCAGAAGAGCAGGTTTGTTGGAAACAGTTGGGGAGTTTAACTTTTAAAATGACAATTTCAAGATATCCAGCGGCAGACACCAATCACAAGGTTACATATGCTAAGTTTAGTGAAATGATCCACAGTGGAAGTAAAACAGGCCTTTTGGTGTGCAGGGTGGTATTTGAAGTGAGCAGAGACAGAAAGGGATTCCCATGGGAGAAGGAAAAAGGTAAAAGAAAGAGAGAACCTGTCAGATCAGCAATGAAGTAGTCCAATATCAAGTCATCAAGTTAATGAGCAAGCTCAGAATACTAAAGAAAAAGTGGTCATGAAAAGCCAGGAAACCAGGAGAATGTGTCTAGTTTCTTTTATGTCAAGTGAAGAGAGTATTCCAAGGATGAAGATTATGAGCTGTATCTCAGTGAACCAAAGTTTTGAAGATTTATTGAAATTAGTCATATGAGTGCCCTTGATGACATTGGTGAGAACAACTTTGGTGAAGAGGTGCAAGTAAAACTTTGCCTGAAGGAAGATGAGGAAAAACAGGTGGGGAGCCTACTCACCAATTGCACAGCTTTGTGCAAATAATAGCAATTCATATTATTCCTCAATGCCTACCTACCTGCCTTTCTTCCTTTTCCTTCCTTCTTTTCTCCCTTCTTTGCCTTTTTCTTTCTTCCATTCTTTGTTTCTTCCTTCAAACAGTAAAGTGGATGGTAATATCTACTTCATCAGGATTTTGTGATGTTATTATGTGAAGCATGACAGTACATGACATCTTGAAAAAGAATAATCCTTCCTTTACCCTTTCAAGATTCTATGCCACGTGGCCTCAGTGCCTAAGATGGGGAGTTAATTTCCATTAAGTGTTCTTAATAGAACACTTCTCCTGCTCCAAATTGCCTGTTTGTAGCAAACATAAAAAACATTTCTGTTAAAGGTAAGGGGAGAAGGCTGGAGGCCACCACCAGCTTTTCAGGAAAGAAGCCTTTTGGCTCAGAACTCCATGGAGCTACTGACTGTAAATAAGAATTGCAATGATTCCTGCTTGGAATGGGATGGGAGGTCTGAGAGTAAGTGCACTCTGTTCAGGGCAGCCTTCTGCGGAAATGATTTCCAGAGCAGAGTGCCAAAGTGCTTTCGTAAATGACTCTGGCTCACCCCGTTCCCTATCTCCTGTCTTGTATATGCAACATTTATAAAAATAAACATTTGCAGGAGGCACTTGGGAGGAGACCAAGATGGAGCACCCAGCAAAGAAAACAGATAAACCAAAGAATTTACAACACTCAAGAAGCATACAGAATTGCAGAAAACACAACAGAAGACCCAGCATATGTTAGGGAGGGTAGTGGTGGAACAGCGATGAATGAGTTTCAAAACTTCAACTCTGCCCAACACAGGATTCACCTCTCATTCAGTAATATTGTGTCTCATCTCTCTTCCTCACTGAAATGCATGATATTTTGGAAAATAAAAAGATCTTCTAGTAAGTTCTCATTTTTGGATATAGATTACTTATCCAGGAATGACATATTTCTTGTACACCCAGGAACCCAGCTACTTTACCACTTCTGTTAAGCATTAGATGTTCCATAATGAGAATCCTTCCATCCTGAAAAGTTACTACTGCATTTACACCATTTGACCCAGTAGCAGTGTGACCTCCTCATAGTTGCCATTTCTAAACCCCTACCCTAGACAAAACAAGATGCATACTCTTGCCTCTTTTATGGGTTCTCAGACTTTCTTCACCAATGGCTCTATAACAGAAGCTTAGTGAAATGTGGAGATTTGAATTGTTTAACTATACCTCACCCCTCACTGCCTGAACAGTGCCTCGCCTATTGTACAGTAT
>PVJX010002596.1:0-61633 GCA_004027295.1 Dolichotis patagonum | reverse complement strand
GTATTTTGTTGATTACTAATTAATAAGCTCAAGTCATTTTGTTCTAGCTGCCTACATGTGCAGACAGTAGATATTTCCTTAATATGAATGTATGATTAGCACTCATTTCCTGGTTGTTTTAGACAATTATTTTGTTTCTGTCTCTACTGCTAGACTATAAATATTCTGGTGAAATTAGTGATGCCATTTAAAAACAAATTATCCATTTTCTGGCACATAGATATTACCCAGTATGACCCAATATTAATGAGATAAACAACTTCTCTTATTTTCTATTACTCTGTTTTAAGTTATCATTTACTTTGACAAATAGAATGTGATTTTGCTATATAAACTATGTATTGCAGAAAATATAAGGTAAAACAGAAGATGCTTGAAAAAATTCATAAAACTATGGAAATTTTAACTATCATCTTCATCATTGTCAACACCAAATACTTGTTGCTGTGTTGATTAATTCAGAAGTATTCACTGAGCACCTACTATGTGTGGACACAATATGAGTTATATTGAAGTCGAGGTAGGATAATAAAGATTTGTACCTAGGTAAGAGTATGAAGGGAAATGTGAAAGGGTATAGAAGAACCCAAACTGATGCCACTAGTGAAAAACTCTGAGAGGAAGGACCATTAAAGTTAAATTACAGGTTGAGTTGGACAAAATTATGTCATCCAGTGATAAGCAGCAAGGGTTGAAGAAAGAGGTGAAGAGGTGCATGTTACCCAGACAAAATGAACAGAATTTATTACAACATATAAATAATGAAGTCAGAAATCATTCAGGAAAATGAGAAACACACAAAATGTCTGAAAAGTAGGTTTCAAGGGAATAGAGGTAGCAGTTAGACAAAAAACAGGTTTGAGGAAAGCAGGAGCTCTGTCAAGGAACGTCTTGCAATTCATGAACTGTTCATAACTTGTCACCTTTCTTTTGGTAAAGTTCTGATTGATGACTTTTCTTCATGCAATCTTCCGAAACACACAGAATTAGTAATAAGGTAGTCCAAGAAAGCCTGGCGAATTGCTGTCCAAATCAACTAAGTCATTTATGTCTGCCTCTACAAACCTCTACTAGTTTGTAGACATAAATTTCAAATGTCCACATTTTTATAAGTAAATGAAGGCCTTACAAGTTAAATATTGGCATCTTCATACCAATTCTTATTACCCAGTAGCAATTGTCTGGAGTCAGTATTTTCAAAGTACTCTCTGGATGTACCTTTGCTCTCTAGGAAAGAGAACTAGAATTTATTCATGTTGCCTGCTTTAGGAGGGGAAGGAGGAAGACCAGGCAGTCACCTTCCATTTACCTGGAAATTCCTCTAAACACATTGGGCAGTTCTCATTTATACCACACAGACTCCTCTTTCTTGCTGAATTTATTCTAGATGACTATGATTCTTCACTTACTCCTTTCCTTTGTTGAAACATTTCGTCTTCATGACACATACCAGAGATTTTCCTAGAAATCCAAAGATCGTTAGTGTGGGCCAGTCAGACAAGTGATTATGAAATTCTCCAAGTTTAAAATGATTCTACTAGGGCAATCCAGAAGGAACTCTTTCCACCAACTTTCACTCTCAGATTTATGAACCAATGTGAAGTAGAGTAGCCTAATTACAATTATCTTAATGGCAATAATACCTCAAGTTGATTATTCATTGCCAGAGTAAGTATTTTTATTACCAAAACTTTGATGTTGAAAAAAATATGTAAGTTAAGGTGCCAATCATCTTATTATAATATATTGATGCTTCTCAATTCTTTGCTATTATTATGGTACATATCATTTAGTGGGTGTGTTTAATGATTGCATGAGTGAATAAATTAATTGATGTAATTAACAGATAAAGGCAGAGATTAGTGATTCTTATCTATTTCCAAGTAAACTTTCTTAGAAGAGGGACACTGGATACTACCATACAACTCACATGATATCTGCCATACAAGTATTTTTCAACAAATGTATGCAGATTAATTGGAATAATATTAACATTATTACATTATTAGTGTATATAATACATACTATATACTATGGGTTATAGTTTACAGCCATGGAAATTCTACATATTTTTTTCTTTAAACATCACAGAAGCTAGCACTGTATCTTGTGCTTTGCGAGGTTACACAAAGTAATGTATTCTTTCTTTCATCTTCAGAATTCACATTTTTCTAAAATTTGTTCATAGCTAACTTATATGAAAGTATTGGAATCAAGCAGGGAGAATTCCTGAGTCACACTTTAAAACCATGGATGGTAATTTTAACATATTGTTAGGGTGATTCTGAAGTACAGAAATTAGACAGTCATATTCTAAACCAAGAGCTACTTGAGAACCAAAGTATGCTATGCATCTTTAATTTTCTTTCAAGCTAGCATCATGCCCAGCTCATAGGGGACTTTCTTACCAGACGTAAATGATTGTTAATGTTTTAAAACCAAGGTCTTCAAGGTAACAGATCATGTGAAGAGGATGAAACTGTACATCATAGTAATTTTTGGCAAAATCTTTTGGTAAAAAAGAATACCTCAACCTCTGTGGAACAATGACCCCCTGATTTTGCATACTCCTTGAGACCACAGTTAGTGTAATACTAGAATCATAATAAAAAGTCTCTTATCTAAAGTTGACACAACTACTTACTACACTGACTTTGATCAGATTCCTTGGAAACAGATTCTGGGCTCAGAGACTACCACATCAGTAGATTATTAGGGAGTGCTTTGGGAAGATATGTCTGTGAAAATGAAGTGGTTAGGTCTGGGGATGGGACAAGTGTGGTCTTCTACAGTCACAACAGAAGCCTCAACCCATCCTATAGGAAGCTCTGGAGCTGAGATGGGCTTGCAGAATTGCTCCACATGAGACAAGAGAGAGACCAACCTGAGCCTCACATTTAGGAGACATTGGTTATGAGTTGACTTTGGAGAGGGGAGAGACCTTGGGTGATGAGGACAACAGAGCACACTTGGTAGCTGCAGAGCCAACCAGTTCTATAATCTGAGAAAATGAATCCTAAAAGTGACACGTGCTTGACACACCACAATATCCAGCACGAATTATTTGCAGTTCTAGAGAATTGATAATTCATTGATACTATAGTGTGTTGTAAATGAAATAAAATAGGATTTATGCTTAAGAATAAAGAATTTGAGTGATACTTCTTCTTCTTGCCAGCTTTATCTGCTGAATAAATCATTTTAATTTTCAGACATTAAGGTTTTCAGTTATAAAATGGTACTTACCCAGATCTAGCTCTCAGGACATGATCTACACAAAAACCCTCAGCTTCTTTACCTCTTCCCCTTGAAGGTCATTTAACACCAGTTTAACATTTAATTCATTCATCATCCATGTTTTGGTTGGTTTTACTAACTGTACTCTGTAAAACTAAAATGACATCCAGTCATGTTGCATTCCCTGAACATAGTCACAATTATTGTTTGTGAGAAAATAATTCTAAAGGCAGCATGTTGACTAAGTTTTACCAATACAGTGGAAGTAATTGAAGGAAACAATATGAAAGAAACAGTCATGCCTTTACAAATATTTGAGTTCCAAATCATTCTGTGTGCTTGAGACTCACTGGTGAACAAATAGAAATCCTCTAAAACATAAAATAAACATCTTGTTATCCTAGAAGGTAGTAAGTATGGGGGAAAGCAACAAAAGAGTAAAGAGTAATACAAATTACACTTTGAAATAGAATGAATGGGTGAGCTTCACTGCAAAAATGGCATTTGAGTGAGAGTTGAAAAAGGTGTGAGTCAGCAATGAAGAAAATCAATGCAAGTAGAGATAATAGCCAGAGTAATGTTCTCAAGGAAGAAATATGTCTGTCATAGTTAGGGCATGACACCTTCAAACACATAGAAAAAGCAACAAAAACATGGCATCTTGACTGTCCTAGCCTCTCCACAAACACGCACTTCACTGGTTTCTACAAGCCCTTTCCAACCCTCTGCTTCAAGTAAATAGCCAATACTACTTCATATCCCTCTTCACTTACCAACTCGCTACTAATAAGCAAATTACACATACCATGGCATTCTATTCCAGGTATCTTTTTTCTATAGAAACCACAATAGTGGATTCAGTCTGGAAAAAATCACTTGGTTAGAATAAAAAACATACACAGATACAAAATCTAAATTACAAAGAAGCTTGGAACTGACATCCAAAAATTCTAGGTTTCAAACACCAGCCTGGAGCTGACAGCCCAAAAAAGCTCCAAGGAAAAGCTCAAGGTGAAGTCCTCATTTTTTTTTCAGCCTGTCAGTGAGGGTCACTGAGAGAAACTGACATCTTGAATTTCCACAAACTGAATTTCTCATCCTGGAGTGGAATTTGTGAAATGGAAAGAAAAAAATAAAAATTTGTGGTGTAAATAACAGTGCTGTCTCTCAGACTTAATTCTTCTCCTCTAATCTGCATTCCATTTGGATTAAAATTTTGGTAGATGGATTTACACAAGATAATTCCCATTGTCCTAATTCATATTAATAACATAGTGCTCCCAGTCCAGAAGGATTCAGTAGCAGATTCAGAGTTTTATGTAGAAAACCAGGCATATGTTTAACTGAATTCTTTGACTTTAATTTTTTCTGTGATTATATTCCTAAGTGTCTTTCAGGAATATCTTTTCCTCATATCCAGGAACAGCTACCTAATAATATTCCTGGAAATCTAGAGTTTTATAATCTAGATATTTGCTGCTCTTGATTTGGTATATTTAATAGTTACAGCTCTTCCAAGAAGGCTTGAATGAGATTATAATATTTCTGATGAATTACCCCAAATGCAATTTTCATCTTTTTAATTTTTCCCAGTATTTCTAAAATTATTTTAACTCGTGCATAAATAACTGTAATTTTGGTTAAGAAAAATTCAGACTCATTCCTCATGTATGATAGGGTCCTACACTTACCTTGTGATGACAAAATTTGATACTTGCATCTTTGTTTATCAGCAGTAACCAGAAGCCAGACATCTGAACATTCTGTACTGTTGTGAACTCATCTGACTAAATTACTACACAAGTTATTTTGAAAATATGAATCTGCAATGTGCTTTACTGAAGAACTCTGCAAGAGGTAATTTTAACTATAGGTAGTGACCACCAATGTCTGATCCCTGCCACAAAATTCTGTGGTGACTAGACAATTTTGATCCACTAGAAATTAAAGCTACTCTCCTTTATTCTACTTTTAGACATTTCTGTGGGGTAAAGCCTGCTGAGGCACAAACCTATGTACTATACCTGCTCTTCACCAGGATAATCAGTTTAAATTAGTAATTAAGAACTCAGCCTCTAGATCCACAAGGATTCCAGACTCTTTCACTCACTTGTTCTGGGGCCATGAGCAAATTCCATACCTTCTCAGAACCCAAGTTTCTCAAAGAATAATAACGGCATCAATGTGTCCAGTAGATTTACAGAAATAAGCTGTAGTTGTTTTAGCACAGTGCCTGGCACAAAGCAAGTGCTTAAAGATAATTGTTATTATCTCTCTTGCTATCACCTATTACTTAATCATGTTATATAACTATACTTTCAAAGTTAGGCAGTGCAAATTCAGTTTGTCAGAAATGGCTTTGTGAGTCATTAAGGTTGTAATGATTAATATGAGTACAATATTATTAATATAATTGCTTGCAGGTCATTTTTAAAAAAGAAAGTCATTCCAATGTATTATTCTGAGGGTAGGGGAAGAGGATGGTAAGGAACCGAACCATCAGCTTTAACTGAGAATGCATTATAATTAAGGTGCTGGGCTAAGAATAGAAATGAGACATTTTGACTCTAATCAATATGTGCTTAAAAGAAAAGTCTTTCAAATGGAAGAGTGATCTTGCTAGCAACTCTCCCATCAGCATGGAGTGTTCCCCATAATCCTACTAACAAAACACACACATGGGCACAAACAGAACTCTCTCATTCCAAGTTGCTTTTTATCAGCTACTTGTAGTTTATCATGGTCATTACAATGTTATGTTTCCCCATAAGAGCATTTTTTTTAAGTTTGAGGTTTGCAAAGGTACTTTATGACTATACATGAACTCATGAAATGAATGACCTTACTGACTTCCGTTTGAATCTCACCACTGACCTCTATTGTATTGGTATGAACTTGAGAAAATTTCTAAAGTCCATTATCTTATTTTCCTCCATTTCAATATAATGATTAGATGTGGCAATCAAATATACCATCTCTTAAATGCCTACCATGTCCCTGGCAAGATAAAAAATACAAAAAAAAACCCTCTATACATGAAACCTAACCTGAGAAGAGGAAAGTAGTATTGTGGGTTTCTGTTATAGAAGGGCACTGGACAAGAGAAGATGCCTGGGTTTGCAAGACATTGAGAGCAGGCTGAGAAAACGTGTTTGAGCTGGAAACCAAAGTTATGGTTGAAGAACTGAATGTATACATCAATGGACAGTACTCGATAAACGGAAGAATCAGAAAATCAAAAGTCTTGACGCTACTTCTGCCCTCCTTCCCCACAGAGACCAGTCAGGGTAAGCCAAAGGAGCAGATCTTAATTTCAAGACAATCAATTTCCTTCCATTCCATAGTTAAGACTGTGTCTTAAATTATTCGCTTGAGCAGATGATCAGGTAACCAGAAACAAGAAAGAGAGAAGTTTAGCTTTGAAGTCTTTCTGAGACAAGAAGGCTTAAAGAGCATCTTTGAATGCCCCTGGAAAACTTCTCAGGTTTCATTCTCCCAGGATGTGGGAGCTGATGTACTACTAGGACAGTCTCACTGTATCCCATAAAACAAAGTCACAGTGTTAAAAGGAATATTGCAGTTTCTTAAGTTCCTTTTCCTCTTTGCCATTTAGGAAAACTGAGGATAAGGAAGAGAAAACTTGTGTAAAATTATACAATGAGAATGTAATAAACTTTCCAGCAAATGATAGCCCAGGAAGCAAGGTTTCAACCTGGATGTTGTTGTCTTCATATCGTTCTGTTGCTCACCTCCACTGAGCGTGCTACAAATGAGAAAAGCAAACAGATGACTTGGTCATAGGGGGCTTTTCAGTACGTGGAAGGCAGTACTGAGGCCCACTGTGAAAAAATGATTGTCCAAAACAGTAGCAAATGACTGGTTCCATTATAATTAGAGTTGAAGTCTCTGTACTCAGTATGTTTTCTAGAGCCTTCTCTCACACAGTTGTATGGACCCCACGGGCTGGAGAAATGTGAGAGAGGTGTCCACTCCTCAAGATACGTTGCACATGGGCCAGGAGTCGTCCTTGAATAGCCTCACACTTGCTCCCTCTGTTTGGCAATGCCCTGGGTTGTCCTTATAAGCCTCCCAAGTGGCAATTTCCATGAAATATCTGACAAAAACATAGTAGAAAGGAATGAACTCTTTTATTAAATCTCTTTTAGGTTTATTGCCTGCTATCCTCTCTTGGCCAGTTCAGCTTCTTCCTCAATTTTTTGGCTCTTAAATATAAAGTACAGGTGCTGAGCTTGGGAGTCCAAAGTACTCCAGAATGCTGACCACAAGACAAACAATATCCCAGGTGTTCCTTTTACCTGGCATGCATATCAGCTGAATATTGCTGGCCAGAGCTGCTGAGATTCAACGCCTTGGCCAGGTAGTGGTGCAAGAACCACAACAAACAGGCAGCATCTGGAAATGTGTAATCAGACTTGGCACACTTATGAGGGAAATGCAGTGTAGTACATTAAATTATTTCTCCAACTGCGGCCCTGTCTTTAAAAGAGAAAAAAATAATTGCACACAGTGTTTCATATTTCCAAGAGGGGGGCTTGGTTTATAATGTCAAACATCCAGTTTAGGGCAAGGCATGTAGTTGAATTTATAATTTATTTTCATGTGTATATGTATTTATTTATGAATAGCTGAGTTCCAAAAGGGATTTTAAGCGATGGATTAGCATTTTTTCTTCTTTTCCAAGATCTCTCAGGGCAAAGGTTTTCATTGAGTGGCTAATCACTGTGCTGGAAATATGGAGAACAGACAAAAGAAGCGTCCACGTTGGCCTCAAGGTCTTAAGGAACAACACTGGAATAGTGATATGATAATGACTTACACTTAAATGACCTGACATATTATGATATGACATAGTTAAATCATTTTAGGGGATGTTATGAAAAAATATAATTTTATGCAGTTTATGGATTATTAAATACTTACAGTGAGAGGATGGTGGTCTTTTTAGGTCCATCAGGTCTATGATCAACATTGAGACCTCACCACATTTAACCCTAAACTCAAGTCTTTGACAAATACAGACATTAAGAGAAAAGATAGGAGACAAGGCTGAAATAACTTAGGATGGTTCTGTGAATGAGGTGTGGGCAAAAGATACAGGATAAGTGAGAGTCTGGTTGGTCCCACTGAGAAAGACATAGAATTACAGTGGAAGGCATCTCATCTCTTCATTTATGCACATTTAATATCTATGAGGTACTGAATGCCTCCTGGAAATCTGGATGTGGAGAAGAGAGACTTATATACTATTTCTAGAAATTAATTGGTATAACCATCATGGAAAATAATTTGGAGAATACTCAATACATTACAAGTAAAATTACTTTAGCATACAATCCTGTGATTCCACCCTGGTTATATATCCAAAGGAAATGAAATCAGTATATCAAAATTATATCTACACTCTTGTGTCTACTGAAGCCTTATTCACAACATTCACAATATGTATACCATCAAAATGTCTGTCAGTGGATAAGTGGAAGAAACACATGGTACATATAAATAATGGAATATTATTTAGCCATAAAATATAATAGACCTTGCCTTATGACAACAGAGTTAAATTTGAAGGACATTATGTTAAATGAAGTAAACTAGAAACAGAAAGACAAACAGAACTTTATGTCATTTATATGTAGGATCCAAAAACAAACACAAAAATAGAGAACAGAACAGTGATTGACAGAGGATTGGGGTGAAGGAAATGGGAAGATGTTAATCAAATCATCCAAAGTACCCAAAACTGTCCAAAGGCTAACCAAGTTAAATCCAACATCTGAAGTTAGATGTCACATGATTTTCCTTAGGAGAAATTCAAACTATAAATAATTTAAAGAACAAAATAAGCGATAGATGACAAGAAACAGGAAAATACACTTTATGGAGATAGGAAGGGGATCTGGGAATGGGGAAGATAGCAGGGGAGAGAGGTGAGAGAAGTAAAACATCAAGATGGGCTATGTATACACACCTATCCCTTACTAGGAATTTATTTATGCATCAAGATCATTTCATAATAAAAAGTTATGCATGAATAAGAGCTGTGTAGCTAAAGCACAGCACAGTGAATACAGATAGCAATGATAATGACTACGGTTAATAGTGTTGGATTTACTACTTGAATTTTGTTAGGGTAGCACATCTGAAACGTCCTCATCACACGCATTCCAAAAGTCTAAGTATGTAAAGTGATGTCTGTGGTAATGACCTTAATGGTGTTGACCATTTCACAATGTGTGGGTGTATCAAATCTACCTGTTGAATCCCTTAAGTATGTACAATTTTGTCAATCATATATCAGTGAAATAGTAATCACCATGTGTCTTTAAAAGACCATAAAAAATATGCTCAATGTAGTGTAGACTCCAGTTGGATGTCCCCCACGCCCCTGGCTCTTCTAACTTGTCTTCCAAGAGCGAAGCGGTAAGTGAGGTAGATGCGTGGAATTCATGATCCAGGTTCTTCCTTGAGCGAAGGCAGAGAATCTAAGCTGGCTCCTCCTTTGGTCTTTATTGCAGAGTTATCACCTGCGTAGTGGGCATGCCCTTTATTGCCCTTTGTTATGATTTCGATTAAGAATTCCCTAAAGGTCTCATCTATTCACAGGTGACTTTGTGAGAGGAGCTTGGGTACAGTGAGAGCTCTACTCACCAGTGGAATCAGTCTCGTGTGCATTCTGCAGAATGAATGTGCTGTGGGAAGGAGGGGCCTGGGAGAAGAGGTGGGATGTCTGGATCCTCTTTTCTATCTTTGCTTCCTGACTGCCAGGATGAAAGCAGCTGTCTTCCACCCATACCGGCCCCATGCCATTTCCATGTTCCAGCTTGCTGATCATGGACTGGAAATCCTGAATTTTGAGTCAAAATAAACCTTTCCTCCTTAAAATTGCCAGGTGCAAGTAAGTTGTATCCAGTGAAGAGGAAAATGACAAAGATACACATCATTATTTTTAAAAACATAACATAGTAATAATCCTTTTGAGGAAGATAAATACTTTCATGGACTTGCTATAGATGAGTATGTTACAAAATCTTTCATTATGAGGTATTTTATAGATAAAAGATTAAATGTAAAATGTAAAAAAATTAAAATCAAAGTCAGCTATTATGGACAAAGATTGTGAACAGTCAACTTACAGAAGAGAAAACTTAATGGCTTATAAACTTATAGAAATATGTTCCACTTAGCCATAATTGGGGAAAATTAAAAACAAAAATGAAAAATGAAATAAACAATGGTAACATCAAAACAGCGACCAACTACTTTACTCCATCAGCTTAACAAGAATCAAATTATTTTCAATAATTCAGTAGATATTAATAATGTTGAGTCTTGTATATTTTGGTCACTGTAACAAACTTCTGAATTTCTGGTGCTGAAAGACATCAGCATACTATGATTTTGTTTACATGAAGTTTTCCACTTACTTGTGAAGTCTTGCTCATTACTTTGTAAATTATTCACTCAGTTGAATGTAGCTCAATGTAGCTAGCTCAATGTAGTCAAATTAAAGACTGCTGTTTGAATCAATCTTTGTTTACCAAAAATTCCTCCTTCTGTCCCCATGCTCAGTCTTGTGAATCACTCTGAATTCCCCGTAGTCGAAGATTAGGGAAATCTATCCATGGCATTACTAACTGCTTGGTTCTGAACTATCCTTATTCTGTGTATCAATATAAAAAATATTTAATTAAATACTGATTTTGTTCACAGCACTTTTATCATCCAAGTATCAGATCACTTTAAAATAATAATTTTCTATTATTTTAGAGAGGAAAGAGGAAATTTGAATTACAAAACCTTTAGACTGTTCCTACCTTTATGATCCTCTGACTACATATCATTCCAAATGTACATTTATTATTTTAAATGTCGTATGTAAAGTGAAGTCAGAGGATTTACCGGGAAAATTGGCAGAGGGGAGAAATGTGGGCAATGTGGTAGTAGCATGGCAGAGGACAGTCAAGCGGTCCCAGTTATTTGCCGAACACTGTAAGCTGCCTGACGTCCCATATGAAACGTATGGAGCTTTTTGTTGTTTTTTTTTTTTTAACAAAAGAATTTTTTTTAATTTTAAAGGGGGTAAAATTTAACACAACCAAACAGAACAAAATGGGACATAAGAAAGCATAAATCGGGGCTGGGGATTTAGCTCAGCGGCATAAGCGCCTGCCTTGCAAGCAGGCAGCCGTGAGTTCGATCCCTGGTACCGATAAAAAAAACAACAACAACAACAACAAAAACAAACAAACAAACAAAAAAAAGAAAGCATAAATCTCAAAGCTAGACAACCAGAGATCTTCACTATCTTATGTCTCTTGTTTTCTTCCAAATGGTTGTCCATATCTTTGTATACGGAAAGTTCATACAAAACAACATAGCCAATCTTTCACAAGATGTCCAGTTCACTGGCTCCCACTTGCTCCCACTTGCTAAGCGGGGGTGGGGGAGTGGGGACATGGAACAGGACAGGATGACATGAGATGTTTGATTCTCAGCCCTCGCTCCAGCAGGCTCACAGCTGCTCACCAGAGAGGGGAGGAGTTCCTTGTTCTCCCCAGGTCGCCGCATGGTACAGGTCCCAAGACAACTGCACCTCCCTCTCTTGTGGGACCCTGAAGCCTGTCATACTCACAGCGGCCCACCAGAGAGGGGAGGAATTCCTTGTTCTCCAGGCACCCCAGGTCTCTCTCTTGCTGGCCGCCAAAACCTGCCACACTCACAGCTGCTATTTCTTTCTGATGAATTGACCATTACATTTCCAAAGTTCTGAAATGGCCAACAGACCACAGAAAGAATTCTCTTTAGGCTCCTGTTTGAAACCAGCAGCTATAGCAATCTGCTGGCCTTGATTCAGGGCCAGTGTATGGAGGTTTTAAAGAGTAGCATATGTACTACATGACAGTCACACAGCCTGTACTTTGCTAGAACCAGAATCTCAGTCATGCAGCTCATAATTGGACATGGATATATTCTTCAAGAGGTCCCTGGGAATCTGCCTCACAGGCACCCGCCATTCTGTCTCAATATGTAGCATCCTCTCCAATACAGTCTCCCAATACTACAATGGTTACCACCTGAACACCCATGCCATGAGACCATTCTGCCCTACTTAGAAGAGACTTCTGCAGCCCATGTTCAGTTTGCTGCACATGTGAGGATTGTGTTGAAACCTTGGTGGAAAAGATCAAGCTCTTTGAAAATTGGATTATATTTGCAGCTGTTTCTTCAGATCCTTAGAAAGTTAGACAGGATGGAAACAGGGGACCGAGAAGATATGCCCAGAGCCAAAAAGACCAGAATGGGAGTTAGCATAATTATTTAATCTTAATGAAAACACGAGAATAACAAAAGTAACCAGTTAATGAGATGATCTACTTTATTTATAAATATTTATTGGGCTCTTTCCATGTGCCAGGGACAGGCTTTGAAAACATTAATGGAACAAGATATACAGGTTACTCATTTTTACAAGTTTAGTTACTAGTGGAAAATAAGGAAAGTGAGAGTTAAGAAGATGATTTACATAAGTGCCTTGGCACTATTTATGCTATGTAGTAATAGCTTCCTAAACGTAGCTACTTTACAGTGCCTGGTGGTAGGTAGCTGTATAAGGCAGAGCATCACTTGCACTATACTTCTTACGGCTGATAGCATTTATTTATAGAACAGATGAAAACATATTTCTGTCAAATAAGTAGATATGGGGCTTAGAGACAGTCATTTTCAGTTCCTGCAAGTCGTACGTCCCTTCTGCACAATAGAAAAAAAATTAATGTAGGACACTACAGATCCAAGATATTCAAACAGTCCATATAATACCCCACCACACCCCTCAATCCAGGGAAATAAATACTGGTTCCTCAGTTTCTCTTACAGGGACTTACATGGAAAAAACCTCCACTCATCTTTTAATTCTTTCTCACCAGCCTCCTGCCAGACCACTATGTTCAAGATAAAGGACTCTAATCTTTAGCCTCTGAATTCTTGTGTGTGTGTGTGTGTGTGTGTGTGTGTCCGTCCTCCCAAGAAAGCTCCAGGGGCTTTTAGTTTTTCTTATTACTTATGTTTTGAGCACCCTGATCTCCAGAAATTCCTCCAATATCCTTTCACCATCTACCCTGTAAAGCTCAGGGCCCTCTATGTTGTCCAAGCCCCTGGGGATTGCCTCTGACTCTCCACATGGCCATGTTTAATCGTGATCCTTTGCTTTTGGGTATTTACTCTTGGTGCAACCAAAGACAGTTTTATGTTCCTTCATGTTCTCCAAGTCTTCCAGATTCATTTCTCAGAAAAAAAGAAACTCAATAAGTATTTCTTAAACTGAATTGATCTGCTATGCTCTGCACTCCAAAGGAAGAACTTGCCAGCTATTGTGTCATATGCTGTTCACAGGAATATTTACAAGAATGTTTTATAGTGTTTAAATTCTTAAATGATGCTATTTTGCTTTAATGTGCTTCATATACTGCCCAAATTAAGAAACATCTTTGGAAAATTTCAGGGTCTAGATGTCCAAAATAGTCTTTCATCCATGGTAAATAGAAATAAAATTATAAATAAATATTGATATGTCAAATTAGAAAAGCAATTATAGTCAGCATAAATGAGTCTTCAACCTAGATTTCAGTACTTACTTTAACTACCTTCTTTCTTTTAGAAGCAAAATAATAGAACAGTACTGATTTTAGCAGGATGAAATTCTGAATTTGGTCACAATATCCATCTTTAACTAACTTTGGGAATACATGAAATGTTTCTGTATTATCTAACACTCAGTTCTGTCATCTGAATAATGACCTCATTAATTATAGTACATGAAATATCATTAATAGCTTATTTGTTATATAAATCAATAACTCAACAATGTCTTAGTTACTTTCTTGTTGCTAAGACAAAATACCTGACTTCCAGAAGTTAACAAAGGGAAAGTTTATTTTTATTCACAGTTCATAGATGTCTCAGTTCATGGTTGACTGGTTCCAAGCTGGGGTGGCATGGCAGAAAGGCATGGCAGAGGAGAAAGAACTCATAGCATGCAGGCAGAAAGCAGTGAGATTTCATTTCTCTTTCTGTTTTTATTCTATACTGGCTACAAGCCTATAGGTTGGTGTCTCCCCCACCGAGAGTGGGTTTTCCCCCCTCAGTAAATCTATCACCCACACCCAGAACTATGCTAAACCAATCAGCAGCTAAATTTAGCATCACACACCCATGATCCAGCTACTCCCCAAAGCCCCACCTATGAGCACCTGAGACTTTGTGGGGGATATGTAGATATATGCAGATATGAACCACAGTACAAAATGACTATCCCGAATATACATACTGTTTTCTGACTTATAAAATGAGGTCCTGGGGAATACTCCACCTGAGGCCTTAACGATTTCTATGAAATTGTTACTCCCAGTAGTTGATATTCCATATATCACTATTAAATTAATGAGATTAAGAGCATCATACTTGCCTTCTACTGATCTCCAACATTACTTCTTTTTCTTTTCTTTTCTTATTAGCACATTTCTGCAGAACATCATGTGGCCTCCTCATGTGGCCGTGGTGCATGCACATAACACATCTCCATTTATTTCATGCTCTTCCTCTCTACTCTTGCCTCTCTCTCTTCATCTCATGTTCCTCTTCCTTTGTGCAAAACATTTAGCTTCCTGTTATCTGTCTTTTATTTTGGTTTTTATTTATATTTTGGGTTTCTCATATATGAGAAAGTATGCAGTATTCACGTTTGTGTGTGTGGTTCATTTGTCTTATTATCATGTTTTAAGGCACATTCATTTCCCTTCCAGTGATCTAGTTCATCCTTCTTTATGGCAGAGTGGTATTCTATTGTGCGTCAGTACCACACTTTATCACTTCATCTGCTGATGGACATGTAACAACTTCAAGATTAAATTGCATTTGACCTACTTAAGATCTATTTTTCTGATGAAGAAGGAGAAATAAGTTTTTAAAACGCAAAAAGAAAAATTAATTTTAAATTGCTGTGGAAAAAAAACTACACAATATTTAAAGCAATATAAAATGTATATCCATGTTACTAAAACAAGGTGAACAATGCCAGTTGGGAAATATCTTGTAGTTTTCATCCCAGAAGAGATCTAGTAGATTCTGTCTCTACCAAAAGTAACCTTCAGAAGAAGTGAGGTACCGGTGCATTCACCCTAAAGGGCCCATCAACATCTCTTAATAGCCTGTGCTTTTCACTTGTGAATTTCTTCATATTCGAGGGTACCCATGGCATATGTTCCTTTGTGCAACTCTAGGCAGCCTAATGGCCAAGGTCTAAATGGAGTTTTCTGCCATAAGTTCAAAAGTGTGATCTTTTAAGTAGTTCATGGAATTTAAATATGGCCAAGCCTTGACTTCAGGGAATTACCATTTAAAAAAAGAAATTATTATTTCTTAAGAAAGTACCACATATCTGGGTTTTTCCATCTCATCATTGGCATGACCATTTTTGCAGGCTTAGTAATGATGCTCCTTTTAAACGCTAGTCTCAGCAAGGAGGCCCGTTTAGGAGAAAACTCAAAACTCCTTATTTAGCTCTTCCATTAAAGAGAGTGAGAGACAGGACTAAGTGTGATATATGCCACAGAAACAGCTAACAGTACAGCCAAATAAGCCCTGTGGGGCAGTCAGTACCCACCAGGTACCAGGCTGACCATGGGAGCACATGCGTATGGACAGCAGAGGCCTTGGGTTTCCTCCTTTACTGGATTCAATAATCTCATCAGCTGTTTTCTTTGTTCATTTGATCTCTTAATTCAGTTTGTGTTACTTTCATATGTTGTGACTTTAAAAAATTTAGGCACACTTTGTTTTTTCTTCAGTTTTTTCCCCCTGTGGCTGATGAGGTGGGGAAAAAATCAATGTAGAAATGTGAAAAGTAAAGAGAACACTAAAAACTGAATCTTATATCTATGTATTTCTAAGCATACACACAACATTATAAAAGTACTGGGCTGTTTCAGTTTAGTCTTTATTCCGTGCTTCTTATTTTTGACTTTGCATAGCACTTACATAATTTTATGTTCAGAATTTTTGTTTGCATTATTTTGCTCAGATCAGGCATATAACTGAGTCAATCTTTTTATTTCATGGTAATTATCATTGATTTGTTCAAGACCCTATACTTTTTTAAAAATCACTTTATATTTATTTTCCATTCACTTTCTAGCCTTACCCCTCTTTCCTCCCTTTATTAAAGCACCTAGAATTATATATTTAGAATCATGTGTTTCTTCAGATATGTGATGATTTTGAAGAAAATGTTTATTTGTTTAATGTATAATTACATTTTTAATTTATATAAATAAGATTCTAACTTCTATTTGTTCATTTGTTTTATTAATCATTTAATAAGTAGTACATGTTTAGCATCTGACCTTATTTCTCTAGATGCATTTGACATATCTCTTCTGACTACATTAATCAATAGCAAGTAGTATCACTTTTTTAAACTTACCCAATCTTCTAATAATAGATATTTAAACTAGGCCTACTTCTCCAGTACCACACAAATGTTATGAATAAACAGGTGCCTGTTCCTGGATGGATCTGTGTATGGCTTTCCCTGGAGCCTGAGAGCAGGTTTCCAGGAATCCTAGCTAAAAACACGTGCTATTTCACTTAGAACTACAAGGTTTACTCAGCAGAATGACAACACCCATTTAGGAACCCAACTAGGGTGCAGGGTGTAGGTTCACCCTTCACTGTCACTCCCACATGCATCAATATGCAATACAAACTGACTTTAAAGGTTTTGCTAAGCAGATATGTACAGAACAGTATGTGTGTGTATGTCCTCTCCGCCAGCATTATTTATTCATCAGACAATAACTTGACTGACTTTTCTTCCAGTCTTTATTCAAATGCAACTTACAGGTGAAATTTTCGTTGGGGCCTTACAAAAATTATGAACACCATTTTATCTGCTTTTAAACTTGCAACTCTGACACTTTTTATTATTTTCTGTACCTTTATTACTTTGTAGTGCTTGAAATGTTAACTTTTTATGGCTATTTTCTATGCACCTCAACACTGTTTATTCTCTGTGGGGTAGGATAGACACAGTACGTGTCTGTTAGTTGCATGTACTGATCATGCTTTGTGACTCTTAAAATGCTTTGCTTCTTGTAAAAGTATATTAGATCTTTGAGGGACTATGTCAACATCTCAAGCTACAAATTATTTCCATATTTATTTCTCCTTAAAGTTATGTTATTAATTTTGTGTTTTTTAGGTGCATACATATGTTTGTAAACATCATATCTTTTCAATCTATTCTCTTGAATATATTATTATTTTACATTTTTCTCATGTTTTTCATATTATATTTATATTGTAAT
Organism: Dolichotis patagonum; assembly: GCA_004027295.1. Classification (NCBI taxonomy): domain Eukaryota; kingdom Metazoa; phylum Chordata; class Mammalia; order Rodentia; family Caviidae; genus Dolichotis; species Dolichotis patagonum. Next base: position 44,012 of record PVJX010002596.1, on the reverse strand, counting down.
GAAACTACCACCTTAGCATTTTATAGTGTATGTCTTCCTATGTGTGTATATATATATATTTAATGTTATTATATTATATATATTTAATATATGTATTTAATGTTATTCTTTTCTGTTTAATCTTTATTTTTTTGAAAAACTCCAAAGGTTTGTCTTTGAATGCAGGCTACTTGTCCTCCTGGCAAAGTAGTTTTGAAGGCTTCCTGGTTTTGTAAATAACTACTTTGTAGATAATTCTGCTATGTATTATACAAAGTGAAGTGGAGAGCATGCATGGCCTGGTACAAGGAACCCATAATTTAAGTAGGACTCTTGGTATTTTCTTCCATATGCAGCTTTTATTGGAAGTCTTAGAGTTGTCTGCTATCTCATCATTGGGACTTTCCACCACTTCGTCAAATCTGTTGGCACTGAGATCGTCATTCTCCGTGGTCAACTACATTGCTAAAGCTAAGAAGCTCCTTACTACTGAAGAAGAGTTGATCTTGCCTGAAGTAAGGATGTTTCTCACAAATATTTAGGAAAGGCTGCAGTTCAAAAGTGGCACATGTTGCTCTTTAAGCTGGTACCAAAACTACACGAATTGATGAAATAGCAGAGCACATGGAAACACACCTGTTAGATTGTTTACCATGATAAACAATCCAGATTGCTTGGTCAACCAAGCAATCTGGATTTTGTTTGTGCAATGTATTTTCAAGAGGATGTGTGTGAGGATATGTTATATACAGTTTTCTTGCCAATCTACATCATAGCTATAGAACTGTCAAGTCTATGAGCAACTATATATGGGGAAAACTGAACCGAACTGAACTGGTCATTTTTTGCTTTATACATGAAAAGAAAGGCTGGTATGATTAGAAATCTTTCTGGTTTCACTACTGATGTCAAAGAGGTTGCTACTGAATGTCAACCTACACACTGTATCATCTTTGCAAAAATGCTTGCTAGGTGAAAAACGGCATGTCAACTTAATGCTTTGCAGAGTGAGATTAAAACTATCAACCACATTAAAGTACACGGTACATACCCTGAACTCGTATATTTGCATGTGTTAGGAGATGGACGTAAAGCACACATGTCTTCTCTTACACAGCAAAAGAAGATGGTTTTCTAAAAGTAGATCATAGGGCACATTTTTGGAGTTATGAGAGCTTCTTTATAGATCTTTTTTATAGTAAAAATAATCATCCATGATGCATATTTCAGTGACACGGAATGAGCTGCAAAACTTGGTTAATGTTGTGAAGTTTTACCTGCTCAGTGAACTCAAATTTGTCACTTCTAGGGAAAAGAACAATTGTGTTCAAGTTGATAGATAAAGTGGTTGTATTCAAAGTTAAATTGGAATTGTGGGAGCAATGAGGGAAAAAAAGAGACGTTTGACAACTTTTAATATTAGCAGGGATTTTGAAAGAGACCGAGCCAGGATCCTTAATGACTGATCAGGTATCTCACCTTTGAAAAAGGTTAGAGCATTACTCCACCGTCACAACAGAACCCTGAACTAGAAAGGAATGGATTCTCAACCCACTTGTGAATAACCCTGGTGAATCAACTTGGTCTGTGAGAGAAAAAATCTTTAGGTTCCAAATGACAGTTGCCTCCGAAGTATGATTGAATAGCTTGAAATCTCCACGTATTCTGGATTAAAGTCAAGTCAGAATATCAAATACCCTGAAATTGCCACACAAAAGCACGGCAAAGCCTTTTTATCTATTTCCAATGTCATTTTTGTAAAGAAGAGTTTTCTGCAATGACAGCAGTCACAATGAGATTATGGGGTAGATTGGACACACGCAATCCACTTCAGTTGTCCCTGTCTTCTATCATGCCACAATGTTACCATTTAATTGCAGGAAAAAATTACGCAGGACTCTTACTGAGTCTGCATTTTTCTAAGTTGTATAATTATTTCATTGCATAATACAATGTAATAATAATAGAAGTAAAGCTCACAATGAGTACAATGTACTAGAGTCACCCAGAGACCAGTCCTCTCCCTTTCTATAGAAAAACTGACCTCTACGGAATCAGCCACTGTTGCCACAAAAGCTCCTGGTATGTGATATAGTGTACTGGGCCAAAAGAATTGTGAGAGTAAATATGGATGCATGAAACAGTAGTTCTATTTAATGGCTCTGTTGTGTAATGGGCTACGTTGTGACCCTTCTACGAAGAGCCTGGTAAAAGAGTAATTATTGCTTTATATTTCGAAAGATGTTTTAAGTTTACTGCTTGGGGAAGTAGTTGGCTTGGATTATCCAGGTGTGCCCCAAATCCAGTGACAAGTATCTTTAGAGGAGTAAGTAATGCAGAGGTCCAACAAACACACAGAAAAAACAACAGAGAAAAAAAAAAGAATTGGAACACAATTTGGCCACATGCCAAAGAAGGCTAACAGCTACTAAAATCTGGAAACTTTTTCTCTAAAGGATCTATAAATTGTAGCTCTAATGATACAAAGATTTTAAATTTCTATGCAGAATACCTGTAAGAGCATAAAGTTCTCTGTTTTCAGGCTATCAAGTTTGTGCTACCAAGCAAGCACAGAGGACCATAACAACCATGGTAAAAAGTTTGGAGAATCCTTTATACAACTGTCCTCCTTCCTAAAGTTGGTATATTTATCATATACATTAATATATTAAAGACCTATAAACTACTCTGAGTTCATTTAGGTCAATGTTTATAAAAATTATTTAAAACTGGAATTATTTTCTTTCCTCCTATTCTCATAGTATTTATAGCCTAGGTGACCATAGTTTTGTAGAATACATGATGAAAGGCCTTGAAATAATTGTTATTAATCCTAAAATTAGATCAGAAATAGTTGCAAAATTATGATGTCCTTCATGTCATTCTTTTTTTTTATCGGTACCTGGGATTGAACTCACAACCATGTGCTTGCAAGGCAGGGACTTATACTGCTGAGCTAAATACCCAGCTCCCTTCATATCATTCTTGAAATTATTGGTATATATTTATAGTTGCTTTAGGTGATTTATGAAATTCATGTTTTGGACTGCAAAATCGAGTTTGTAAGATAATGCATAGATTGGGACAAAAGTTATTTTTACATGAAAAATATTTAAAATGCAACATATCAATTCTATCATTGCTATGCCACACTTGACAAGTGATAACAATATACAGATAGATTAACTTGTCTCTTATATAGTGCTCCCAAAATGAATACCTCTGTTTCTCTCATGTAACTGCTAACCATTGTATATCAATTGAATGGATTAAGAAACACTTAGGAAAGCACATTCTTGGGTGGGTGATGGAGGCATGACCTTGGGAACTATGCATTGTCCCTAACTCTCTCCTCCCCAGCCCTGTTTCTCTGCTTTGCTTTCTGGCCACAATGAAGAAAGCAAATTTGCTCTATGCTATGGATTACTCCTAGATACATTTCCCAAACTCTCATGTCTTCATGAGTGGGGCTTTTGTAAAGGGATTGAATCCTGGGGATGCTATCTGTTAGAGACATGGCACTGGAATCATAATGTGGCATCATGTATCCTCCCTTCATTCTCTGATTCCTGACTCTGCTGCACCTCTGCTGCCATGCAGTGCTACTGTCATCCCAGAGTCTACGAATAAAAAGAAACCTCTCTTCCTGTCAGTTGTTGATGGTAGATCATTCCAGGGATAAGAAAAGGGGCAGCAACCCTGAACTCCATCCTTCTACCATGCTGTTTCTGCCTTGGAGCCTGTGACTATGTACTGAATCCCCCAAAACCATTAGCTAAATTAATCTGTCTTCCTTTAAGCTGTGGGTGCTGGGTATTGTGATTTAGCCCCAAGAAAGCTAACTAAAACTTATCACTTACTAAGTTGCATCAGACAATTCTATCCAGAAACAGGTTGTTGAAAATGTTTGTAGCAAGAGAGACAGTGTTTATTTGTGTACTTTCTTTGTTTACTGGTAATCTGAAACTCAGTCTGATTAGTAGTGCTATTCTCCGATCGGTAGTGAACCTAAAATTGTTTCTTTTGTTCATTATCATCCATTTAGCGATTCTTTTAGGAAATATGCATCAATGACCCATTGTGAGTCATGTTTTAGATTAAAAATATTTTAGATCATAGTGATTACTACTGGTTCAAAAATTAATTTTATGTTCTACATTGTTAAATATATTCTTCATTACAACAATATATTCTTGTATATTGTACATATAAATTTTTATATGGTAAAATATAATCTTACCCATCTTGTGTGTATTTAATATAATGGGTAAAAAGATGGTTAAGACACAGTCCCTATACTCAAGGTAGTTTCTTTTCTTTCCTTTTTTTTGTACCAGGGATCGAACTCGTGACCTCATGCTGGCAGGTAGGTGCTTATACCACTGAGCTAAACCCCTGGCTGGTATTTTCATTACAGCTAATAAGATGTGATTCTAAATGACTGGAAGTTTGGACTAATGGTACATTATTTACACTTTGAATTTATTAAACTACTCAAATTTTGACCTTGTATACAATATCTTTTGTTATTATTTCTTAAGATAATTGGATGTTGAATTTGAGGAAGCCATCGATGTGAGATAAATTTACTGGAAAGAAGGAAGCATCTTCCATTCTATATACTGGCAAGTGATATTAGTTATGGTTTCCTAAAGACATCACTGCATTCCACTCACTCATCATTTTCAATTTTCTGCTCATACTATCTAGAATGTAATCTCCTGTAATTTTCTTGAGCAAACTCATAATTATCTTCCTAAAGAGTGTTTTTATTATAATGTCAAAGAAAATAATTTTAAGATCATAGAGGGAAACTGACACTTTTGTGTATATCAGAACTTTATAGTAGATTGAATTGAGCATTTATGAAAATATATTGCTACTTTTATTACACATAGATTTTATTTTTTTAAAGTGTTGAAGGCACAAGGTGCAGTGGTACATTCTTATAAAACCAGATTGTAGGAAAATGAGGCAGCAGTGTTATAAGTTTGAGTCATGGGCAACTAAGTAAAATTGTGTCTCAAGACAAAAAGTAACATTTGAAAAAGGACTAGGAAAGTAACTATTATAGAACATACTTAATTTCAATTCCCAGTACCAAAATATAAAAAAAGAAATATTAAGATAAAGGATTTTTTCTTTTATTCTTCTGCCACAATTTCTACTGTTTCTTAGTATAAAGCATGGCATAAAAAAGTTGAGTAGAAAAGAACAGATAGATACTGAATAAAATATAAAAATAAGAGGATAATATAGGAGCAAATAAGATAAGATAGAATAAAAATTATAAATTTGTCAGGATCTTGCATTTATTTTAACTTTAAAAAATTGCTAAGGTGATCATTATTCAAATTACAATTATGACTCAAATCTTTTCTGCTTTTAAAAAATTAATTACTTAATGGAGATCAAAGAGTCTGTGAGCAATGCGACAAATATCAAGACACTCTCAGGAAGTAATTAAAGACACAATTTGTAATAGCTAAATGTTGGAACCAAATGCCTATCAACCACAGAATGGATAAAAAAGATGTGGTATTACTATACATTGGAATACTACTCAGTTATAAAAAACCATGATCTTGAGGTTTTTATAGGTAAATGTTGACAGTTGGAGACCATGCTCATAAGTGAAATAAATCAAACTCACATTTATAAATATTTTACTGTCTCTCTAGTATAAAAATAATAAAATAATAAAAATCTGAAAGAGTAAAAAGATCCAAAATATACAATAGATATTGTAGTAATGAAAGGAAAAGGGTGCTCAAAAGGACAGAACTGCTAGGATAGGGGAAAGGCAAAAAGGAAGAAAGGAAAATGTTATGTGTATGTTGGTGAATATATATAAATGTACGCAGGTATAAGTATGCTACATAGATAACTATACTGCTAATCTGTTACTAATCTGTTCAAAAAGAACAGTTTGGGCTGTCATTGCTTGATTGATCACGTTTGTACCTAGATTTTATAACCTGAACAACTAATTCTGAGATAACAATATGCAATATATTAACTAGTGTTAATTTCTTACTTTTTTCTCTTTTAAAATTATGCATCATTTCTATCCTTTTTTTATGTTTTGCTTTTTAAAATAAAAACACTAGGTTACTAAACCCAGGAAAGTACTAGTAAAAAACAAATAAAAGCAATTTTCCCAAGGTTTCCTCTAGTATGAGCTTTAAGCTCATACCAACTTTGGTCATAGACCATAGAGTTAAGCTCATACCAACATTGCCAGGTTACAATAGATGGGTTCATTGCTCTTAGTAACTTCATACAAATCCTGGACTGATTTTCTTGCTTCTTGATGGACCTTCGCAAATGGATAGCAGGTTAACCTCTGGAAGAAAAGTAGAAATCTCAGAGTTGCTCCAATATCATTCAGTAGTGACATGTGATCAACTCTGTGTGAATTCCAACACTTCAGATTTATTGGCTTGCTTTATCTATATTGCATTTTATCATTTATTTGCTTATAAATATATTCTTATTTGCCAGATATTCTTGGTTGTTATTATTCTGTTTACACATAACCAATAACTTTCAGGGGTCAAGAAGAAAAAGAGAAATATTATATTGGAGTCAAGAACAAGGAGATAAATGGTTATGGAAATGGGTAATGACTAAACTGCAGTGAAAAAGTGTACAGAATACATTGGCATCAGGTTGGAGGGACTTGCATGGCTATAAGGGTAGAGGAGGATTCCTTCCCAGTGCAAGTGATGTCTATATTTCCACTTAAAGGTTGAATGGAAGGTAATGAGAGAAGCAGAAATAAAGAAGAACATGGTTTCTTGGAGGAAAGAAAAGAAACACTGTGTGACTGAAATGTAGCTGAGAATGAGAGAAATGAAGAACAAGACTGTATTGGTGAATAGGGGCAAAGATAAGAAAGGCGCTTGACCTGAATTCAAGAGCTTGAAGAACTATATTTTCTCTTTTTTGTTGTAAGGTGGGTGACAATGTATTAATGACAGAATTGTAATCTTATACACAGTGTTGAGTTTGTACAGGTGTATTTATATTCACATATATCACGAGTATCACAACACATAGTAAGTGTTAAAAAGACTATGTATGCATGGACATGCTTTATGCCAAGGGTACTGCAGCTACCATTTGGTCCTCAGTGACCATTCCTGAATATACTCACCAGTGCTTCCTTGGCTGATGCAAATTCTTCTGCAATGGGTTACCTGACACTTTTTTTTTTTGGCTCTGCAAGCCTATTAATCAAGACATCAATTTAAAATCAAATTCTGATCATCCTATTGGCTTTATAGTCTCATGTTACTCACTGCCTTCCATATAAAATCGAAGCTCTAATGTGGACTTTGTGAAGATGGGAAGGGAATTTGAGGATTTGGGGAGATGAGAGAAAGAAAAGATGAAAGAGAAGAAAAAAGGATCAAGATATAATATGTATATTGAACAATTTCCAATATAAATATATTTATTATGTATCACAAAAACATACATTAAAAAGATTCTTCTTTAACTGCCACCTACAAACTTACCAACCAATATTTAGCTTTTATTATGATTTATGCAAGCCCAAAATTCCAATAAAACTATATATCTTTCAGTTTCTTGACATGCCATTGGCTTTCCCAGTGCTCTAGGGCTTCTTCCTCAAACTTTCATATTTATCTCCTAATTAATTAAAATTATTTACCTAACTTTTTCTTGAAAACTCAGTAGAGACATCATTATTTACTTCTGCTTAAGATAACATGGGTACTGCTCCTCCTCTGACAACCCAAAGCTTCTGTCCTACTCACAGTTCCAATTCTATTATTTTATTGGTATGATCTTAGATTAACACTTAATCTCTGCAATCCTATTTCTTTTTATACCTTTAAAATAAAGACACATTCACCTCCTGGGTTTGCAACAAAGACTATATATTCCACTAAATGCACTGGCTATTGTTATCATTTTATATAATTATAACTTATTTTTCAAGAATTTTAATTCTATTGATTGATCTCCTTTTCTATTCAACCCAGACAGTAGGCCTACAACTTAATTTTGTTTCTTCAGTGTCACAATAGATGGGCTAGAAATGCTATGGAAGGCTGTAAGCCTCTGAGAAAGATAAGATAAAGGATTTTCATTATGAGTCATAAGTCCAACTTTGTAATTGACCAGCCTTACAATTTAAGAAGATCATTTACCTCTGTGGGCCACTAATTTTATCTGCAACACAGAATGATTTGTCAAGCAACTGATTAGGTTTACTTATCATTATATGATATTGTTCAATCTATCAAATCATTGAGTAAACTGCATTGGTGATCTTCATGTTATTTTTTAAAACTCCAGTTTTACTCTAGGGTCAGGTGGTAGCCAAATATAGAACCTACTGGAAAACCTGGGGACCCCACATACTGATTGGAATGAATATGACAAAAACTGATTGATCTAATGATACTGGGCCTGACTTTTACCAGGGCAGCACCTGGGCCAACATTTTTTCTTCTATTTCCGCAAAGATATGAGAAGCATAACTATGATTTAGTATGACAAAATCACAGGTAGAGAAATTACCATCTTCAATTTTCACATGTCCATGTGACCACAAATTGAGTTGTCTAAATGGAAGGGTCCATTTCTTTCACTTGTTATGTGCCACATCTCCACAAACCTGATTCTTCTATTTTAAATTAAGATCTTCCTTAGACTAAGGCTGATGAGATCTTGAACATTGCTGGCAAGAGTAGTATTTTCCAGTGGTTAAAAAGCAAAAGAAACACTTATCCTTCATGGAAAATTCTAAGACTTCTGAATAATATTTTAACTCATGCAGACCTGAGTTCTGCATGAATGAGCTCTGCTATTCAGTGGTCAGGAAATTCATGATCATCTCCACCCCTTGGTTTCTCCATCTGTAAAGTAGAGATGATAATATCTACCTTGTATGATTACTGGATGAATTAGCTATAAATTTATATTGGTCAATTTAAGATTACCAGTAAACATAATTTATTGTTAAATGAGAGAATCAAAACTGATTTACATATTTAGCATCTCCACAAACCACATAATTCTTGTTTTTACTCATGAAATAGAATATTTTGATAACAATGTGAATTTTATTTAAACATTTTGAGATCTTAGAGTTTGGGTACATGTTCGTGAATGGAAATTTTCACTGTTTTGAAAGGAAGGGAAGGAGAGGGAGTTCGATTGATTCTAATTTTGTCCTGCTGTGTCTTCATGGATTGGAATTAGGAAGAAAAGTTGTGTTGATTAAGCACACAAAAACCTGTACACACACACACACACAGTCTCAGACATGTAATTCTATTCTTTAAATTTATATTACCCATGGTCCTATTTCTCATGAATACAAATTATTCATGCTTAGACCAGGAAGGTGCATGGTAAAATTATAGAGTGGGTTTACCTGGGGGACCACTTTGCATCTTGGTTGTAACATAGTGACAATCGCATCAAGCATATATGTTTGAGGAAGAAGCAAAGTAAAATCATGGGACCAGAGCTTTACAAATGGTCCCATTATGCGTAAAGATAAATGCATTTTAGGTAACTATAAAATGCAAAGACTCCTTATGAGTTTTTTTAAATCAAAATTCTGAGTTCAAATTGAGACTCTGTCTCTCTGCTTAGTCTTACTGCATGACACAAATTTTATTATTTGTAATTTAAAGGTCTCAGATTCTTTGGATATAAACAGTGATGCAAATGCTTTGCAGGGGTGTGATCAGGAGGAAGTAAGATGATGGATATGACTTTGCTGTGTAACTGGCAGCATGTTCTATAAATGGATGGCAAAGATCTATGTTCTGTTTTAATTAAAAGTGAAAGAGTCCTCCAATTAGCTGGAGAATTATTCCTCCCTCCACTGATGTCTTAAAGAGGCAAACAATAAGGTCCAGTCACATGGGTTGATGTCATTACATTGTGTTTACAGCCATCTCCAGAGCCCTGTCTTCCAGCACACAATGATCTCACTAAGGTAGTCACAACCAGGAACAAAAACCATGTCTGCAAAGGTAAGGCCTCTGCAAGAGGAATCCATCATGTCAACCCATACTGGGTTGGATGCAAAAGCAATTTCTTCTGTCAGTTGTGCCAATACCCACAATGAAGAAAAGGATTACTGAAACAAAAAATACCCTGAGTACCTGGCCACCCCTGATTTAAAACAGGAAAGGAGAGAAAGAAACGGCAGGACAAAATCAGCCTAGTTAGCTATGGGGAGTGAATTTTCCTTAATATTCATGTGAATAACATTTACTAGAGAGAAATGTAGACATTTATTTCAATCATATATTACAAATAGAAAACAAAGACCCAGAAACCTGAAAATACAGATCTCCTGTTAGAACCCTCTGTCTGTTATTTGTGTTAATTTCTATTCCATTCATGGAAAACCACTGTAAATCTCTTTCCTTTTATTTCTATTTCTGTGTTTAACTGTCATTGATATCCTTTCTTTTGTGGAATGAGCTCTTCAGAAATGCTGGCCATGCCTCCTGTTTCTTCTAATCATATCTGCTCAGCACAGTACATGATGGAATTGTTGAGTGGACTTACATTGGGGAACATGAAATTCTGGACATCTCTTCAGAAAAGACATTGTAAACCTGGAGCAAATGAAGAAGCACTGGGATACCATGACATGAAAGAAACTAGTGACAAATTATGAAGGGTTTTGAGTTAGGGGAACACAAGGTTCAGAGTGGAAGGGTATGTAGGGAGTTAGATACGGGAAACTCAAGACCAATGGAACTGTCAACAAAACCTTGTGGCTTAGGAGACAAAACCTGGAGAATAGTTACAGAGAGAAAAAAATGTTGCTGAGATTGAATCTAAATCTCAATTTAGTCACACGCATAGCTACATGGTTTCATTTAATACCCATGTATAAGTTTGGTGGCATTTCTTCCTAGGGATTTTGTTTTGTGAGGATTTTCAAATTTTGGATAAGAGTATCTTTCTAGCATCCAACATCACTCATTCAAAGAAATCCAGAGTTCTAAATGCAATCATTTGTCTTCTCTGAATATTATTTGAAACAAAAACAAAGCTTCACCTGGGAAAGTAATTTTCTTTTCATTTTTTCTTTTGAGAATCACTGACATTTTCTCTTATGGAAGGAAATTTTCTACCCTGAAGTCACGATCTCAGAGCTGTTTAAGGAGCAAACATTCTAGATTCTGCCAGAGGGACTCATGGGAAAGCCATGCTTTGGACATTAGAAGGCAATGTTCCATTGAGAAATCTGAATGGAAATGGAAGATTCAGCTATTAATGGACTCATGACAGGAGGGTATGAGAAGATCTACAGCTATAGGGTGTCAGAGTTGGAGAGAATTTTAGACCTAGGGGATTGAGGCTCCAAGACAAGTGATTTCCTACGATGACTCAGAGAGCCACAAATCAGGAATGAGAGGTGATCTCTATGCCACAAAGCAGTAGAGAGATGACAGCAGGCTTGGCCATCCAAGGGACTGGATTCTGACACTAGATTTTAAAGTCCATTCTGTTTCCCCAAGCATCAGCAACAAAGCTGGATTCTTATTTATGTAGAGGGGCAAGTGAGAGAGAAGTGAATGAGTCTCCAAACAACCGTGGCCCACCGCTGTGCTCTCCAAAAGCCAATAGTCTCCAAAGTCAACACATGAGTTTACAGCCAATCCAGGAAACCAGGACAGAGTTCTCACATCTCCTTTGTTTCCCAGCAAGTCCAGATGAAAGCCAGGCCTCAAGAACGTACAGAGCACGGTCACCATACTTGTGAAGGTTTCAATTTCCACTTGTTAGTTGAATAAATGAAAAGTAAGAGGAAGGTAACTTTTGCCTTCATTAACTTCTTGAATTTTATTCAGAAGTGGAATAAACTCAGGAGGAAATCTGTACATGTGAGATATTTTACACCAGTGTTTTTAAATAAACCACTCCTACATCTTCCCCAGGAAAGGGAATAAACATAATCATTGCTTGCATAGCGCTTACATTATAATATAATGTTGGTACCTTGTCACAAAAAAGTACTCTTTAAGAATCAAACTGGTTAATTTCACACTTTGTTCAACATAAGAACAATTTCCATCACCTGCATACCTAAGAATAGGGAATGTACCCTCCTTCTGATTGGTGCCTGGGAGACTTACATTCTACACAAGTTAATCAGACAGTGTATGTTTTGACTTGAGACTCACAGTTACCATCTGTAAAATGATCAGATTGGCATAGATGTCCTCTTACCTCTCAGACGCAGAAGGGATTCCAAAGCCTCACCTGGGACAGGAAAGCAGGTTTGCGGCATTTCACTTTAATCTGCAATGCCACCTTGTGGTTATCAATAAGGACCGCACCAAGGGCAAGGGACAGCTCTGTAACTCATCAGCCATGTCAGAAGACAACCAAGGGAGTTAGTTGTGAGCTTATGCTTCTCTTCCTCTGTGGCTGAAGCCATTGAAGAATATTCAAGTGTTTCCTTTCAAGATTGAATCCTGTAGCCCTTGGAAGGCTCGACCTGGGAGAAACACAGTGAACTCTCCCAACATAGTTTAGGGTTCCTGGAGCCTTGGCAAATGGTTCTACCCCATCACACCACACTCTGATTCTCTGCTAGATGATGACAGGAGGATGGATCTAGGGCACGACACTGGATGTAGAAACATAAGGAGATGAGCCAGTTTTCCAGGCCAAATTACTCTCACTCGGGCTAAGGAAAAAAAAAGTAAATTATTATTTCCAGGACATAGAGGTCTGAGAATTTTCAAGTTTCCAATCATTTTCTTTCTTTATAGAACTACTTTTTCTGATTAATATATTTTGAAGGGCATTGTCATGTCTTGGAGAGACCCTGTAGCACGTCCTTGTCCTCAGGCACATATCGGAATTCCCTAATCCTGATGCCCCAGTTTCAAACTCCACACTGCTAGTAGGAGCTTACTTTACATTGAGTTCTCCACATGGTAAATGCAGGTGTGTCTGCAAAATACACCTGATGGTAAAAATACTGGACTTTCGGTGGGGGGAGAGAATTTGAAGTTATTTGTTCCATAAAAATTCAGGAGCTTGGAAAATACAGTCCTTTGGGGGCGGGAAGCAGTGTGGCATGAAAAGCAGCAACAGCAAAGCACCAGCTAGGGAATTGTCACTCTGTACTTGGCGCTGAACCAAGCATTCAACATGCATTATTTTATGCAATTTACCCTAACAACATTCAAGGTGACTAGTTCACCATCCCAGTATGATAGTGGAAAAAGCCAGCGAGTATTAAGGAGACTGTAACATGGCCCCAGTATCCCAGCTAGCAAGTAGTGTCACCAGTGTTTGTGTCTTTGTTTCTAACTCCAGAATTCATAATTCATTACACTCAGGAAAGCAAGAGTTGGGATGCGAAGACCTGCATTTTGATTTTCACTCTGTTACAACAATCCCTGGACTCATTATCCACAACCTCTAGCTTCTTTAGATTTAACAGGAGATGACATGGGATCAGGCTAAAGGAAAAAAGTTCAATCAGAGCACACTAGGAATCTTCTGCTAATTTCAAGACTGTGTTGTGAAATAAGGATTCAGCTTATCAACTGTTTTGCTTACTCTGAAATTGATCTAAAACTTGTATTTGAAAGATATGACATAGAAAGGACTCCTTATTTCATCTGGGTACTATCTCTATGCACTATCCAGTGAAGATCAGATGGCTTCTTAACCTTGTGGACATGTGAGTCAGTGGCTCTTGCTTTAAGTCAAATCCAAGGGGGAGCATGCTGATAATCAGAGTGCAGGTCAGTATTGATGCTAAATTTACTAATCTGCCTCTGGCTTATTTTATTATGACATCGATGTCCAAAACTCTGTTGTCTTGTCTGGAATCTTATGAGCAACTGTGACTCTGATTATAATATTATAGGAAATATTCTACCTTAGGCTTCAGGATCCCTGAATTATGTAATGCAAATCAAGCTTACCAGCCTCCAAATTTCAGGGTCTTTATCCACAGGAGGATGAGAGCATACCTTGGAAACTTCTCTGTCCTCAGAAAACTGAATGTTCTGATTAGGTAAGCAATAGAATTCTATCCCTAACTCTGTATAGAGCTCTATTTTTAAATGCCTAGGTCCTGCATAGAGACATTTCATTCAGTTGGATATCTATACTTTTAAAAGCTTCTCAAGACATGCTAAATGTGAAGCCAAAATCAAGAACCAGTGCACTAAAGGTTACATTCTAAAACAGATAACCTTGCTCAAAAAAGACAGAGAAAAAGAAAAGAAACAAACCTGGCCAAAAGTTGTTCATTAAAAGTGTTATATTAAAAATTAAACCTAGGACTTTCTAACTTCAAACCCAGATTACACTGCTTATGGCAAAATATTTAGAGATCACAGTCCCTTTTGCCTTAGAATACTTACTATACTTTGTAAACGCAATAGAATAAACAACACAAAAACAGTAATGCTATAGTTCATGCTAAATCCTCCAGTTTTCATCAAAGGTAAAGAGAATATTCTCCAACAAATTTTATTAACTGCTGTAGGCTGATGACCTTATTTTTCTTGTGTGAAATGGTGTTCAACATGAGAAATGAAAGTGGAACTCAGTAGAAAGAATAAAAAAGGCTTATTAAATCCTGTCAGTTAGCTGATTCTCCTATACAAACTAAAAAAAAAATCGAGCCTCACTTTTTAGATTTTTTAATCAGGTAAAAAGCACAGATTATCACCATCCAAGAAAAGAGGAATGGCTCTAAAGTCAGTTTCTGCCAATACCTGCAGCTTTCAGCAACTTTGGTCTTCATTTCTGGTTCCAAATCCATCTGTCAAGTCACACTACCCGCTTTGCAAATGCTATCTGGCTTCACAATGACTCTTTTATTCATCACATTTATTAAGTAGTAGAAAGTGAGTTATAGTTGTTAGAGAATATAAAAAATACTTCCATTCAGGTATCCAAATGAGTCTCTTTGGCTGGAATATGAAAAAGGAGCCCTGGCTGACTTCTCTCTGTGCCCAACAATTGTGCCAGAAAGTAGAGTGTAGTTAGAGTCCTTTCTAGAAGATTGGTTCAGCACTTAAGCTAATTAGGATGCATTCCTTCAGGATTGTTTGCTGAGTTCCCAATATGTACCTGGCATTGGGCTAGGACAGTGTCACTTTGGGTGGGTGCTTAATCAGTCTGAGCTTCTTCTTCATCTTTGAGATGGGCATAATAATATCTATTTTATAATACTGTAAGTGAAATTATCTCTTTTCCTCAGGTGTTTAATATAACAAACATTTGAAGACGTTTCTTTTTTTATTTCTCCTTCTTTTCTAGAATTACATTTCAGATATAACTATTTTTGTCCAATAGATGATTATGTATCTGATGGGTCTTAATGACCTTGCTCATATGATACCTCAAATTGTCCTTATGCCATTTTGATGGATCATTTGTTGTGTGTGGTCCTGATGTAGGCAATTACGCTTACGTTTTTTGATACACTCCCTCAGGATCTTGGTTTCCCTGTGACTATGTTAATTCTTAATGTAACATCAGTGAACCATACGGTTACTCATCTTTCTGAGAAAATGGTTTGCACTTCCATGGAATTATAGATCTTAGATTTTGATGGCATCTTAGAGTAACCAGTTGCACTCACTTACCTAGACTCAAAGGAACTTGGCTCACCTACCTAGACTCAAAGGAAGGAAGATCCAGAGAATTCACTGGAAGTAGCTGCATGTATTTCAAGTTGTGACATGGAAGTGAAATCAGACTTACTGTCTGAAGCAAAATAACAAAAGTCACTATTAGGATATTCAGCAATGAGAATAATGACTCTTTAGCTTATCTGAGAATTCATTAAATTCTCTGAATTTGCAAATCCTCAAGTTAGGGTTTTGTTAGAGAACTTTGGGCATGCTGTGTGCTGAACTGAATTGCTTCCCTTGTTACTTCGATATTCAAACTACAGGTGTGCTGGATATCTTTGTCTGTCTAGACATACTTTCCACCTTTCTCTTTTCCCCAGGTATTTAATCTCCTCGAGCTTTCTTGCCTTCTAGCTTCTACTTATATTCCTATAGATTAGAGGAACATATAGGACCTGAGGTCAGAGCTTTACTCCATTGGCTGCTTGCTAAACAGGTCTGAAATGGGCTCCCTGTGTTCTTTTCATGATTGGTTCAGTTCCTTTCAGAAAGACCTTGCCCTTTGTTATGTGTGCCTCAAGGATCTCTTAAGAGCAGCTTCTTGTCAATATTTCAGTCCTAAATGTGATGTAGTCACCTGCTGTAGGCACCTGCTCATACTCATCCTAGAAGATTGCACACAGGCTTACGAGCTTCCCCACACCCTATTCTCATCTGTCAATAGTTCTTTACATATTCTCTTCATACTGTGTTACCCATCTTCCCTTTACTAAGACTGTAAGAGACTGGATAAAAAATAAAGTGTGAAAACATAGAATGTAAGAAGTAAAGAAGACCTTAAAATATTTTCTTTAATATTTTCCTTTGACTCCTAGATTGCATGTAAAAATATAGATATATGAGATCACACAGGAGGTTGGTGACAACACAAGGATAAGACACCATGTTTCTCATCATGGAATAAGACACTCAAACCTCTGCTTTGTTGCTTCTTTGAATACTAAAGAGCTGGAGGAAATGTAATCTATTACAAGCATGGCAAACACATTTGACCAGGTCATCAAGGTTAGCATTAGTACCAAACCATGGTGAGAAAAGATCCATTCAGATCATGTAAGGATGCCACTATATCTCTGTAAAAGTTTCTGTCCAATTTCCAAACATGCAGCTTTACTAAACCAAAATGATTAGGAAAACTAAAACTGAAGGTCACTCTATCAAATGCTTTGCTTGTTTTTCTCAAAACTTTTAAGGTCAGAAAATAAGCAAAGTATGAAAAATTGTCACCGTAAGTCATCTAGGAAGACTTGCCAGGTAAATTTCGTATGGTATCCTGCATGGTATTCTGAAGCAAGAAAAGAACATTAAGGATAACTGTTGAAATCTAAATGAATGGTACTGTTTTATTAATTGTAATGTACTCATGTTAGCTTCTTAGATGTAGTAAGTGTATCACAGAAATCAAAGATGTTAATAATAAGGGAAACTGAGGGGCTTTCAACACCTCATTCTTGCTCTTGATGTACACAAATTGAAATTTTATATTAAAGTTTATATATATCCAAACATTTTGTGTATCTCCAAATACAGTGCAGTATCTTATAGCAATCAAGACTTACTTCAATTGATTCTGTTTCCCCATCTATAAATGGAAATGTAAATCACTACCTACCTCTAACAGTGGTTCTGAAGACTGTATATGAAAGTTTATTTTTTTGACATAGGATTAGTAGCCACATAATGAATAGAAACTCCAAGGCATTTGGTTAAGTTGTCATCAAAACTCAAGCAGTCTTTTCCTCTTCACTTATTCATTCTTTCCTTCATTCATCCCTTCATTCAATGAGTATTTATCAAACACCTGTTGTGTTCCACAGACTTAGCTAATACTGGTGATAAAATGGTCAATGGCACTGACATGGTCTCATTGTTGAAAATCTCATTGCAGACTTCAGCACAGCAACCACTTGTTTATTCATTTCAAAGGTTTGTAGAGTGACCTTACTGAGAAGTATGTGTTATAGGCTCATGCTTCACCCATGAGAGGACTCTTTTCAGAACAAGAGAAGATGAAAATAATATCTGAGTGCTAAGAAAGAAATCCGTGGGCCAAGAAGTAACCCAGAGATGATTTCTCTGTCTATAAAACCTCTTAAACAAAGAGATGGAATCCTTCTTCCCCACTCTCAGGAGCATCTCTGTATTCAATCTCTCTCTTTTTGATCAGTTACCTGGTTAGTAGGAAATTCATCCTTAAGGAAAAGAGGCATCAGTCACAAAAGTAGAATGACAGATGTGAAAAATTCAAATTTCAGAAAAGGAATTATACTAAGATGCTCTTAAACATCCCTTCCATTTTAACAGTATATAATGCAAAAGCAAGAAAATTTCATACTAGTCCTAGCATTTTAGGGTTGCGTTTCTGTTCTAGTTGGGGCTAAACTGGACTCCAAAGCCTCATGTGTTTGGAAAGTGATTGGATTAAAGGGCACTATAGTTGACTTGTTGTTAGGAGATGGGGCCTGATTGGAAGAGGATGGTCATTGGGCCATGACCTGGAAAAGTATGTCTTTCTTCTTGCTGTCTTCCTTCTGTCTCTTCTTAAAGCCGTATGCTGTCATAGGTGGGGCTTTGTACAGGTGGCCAAATCTAGGGTGCATGACCCTGGGATTAAGAATGTGATGCCATAATTTATTCACAGTGAGATGCTAGGATTAAGGGTGCTAGGATTAAGGATGTCCCTGAATAAAATATAAGATACATAAAGAAGGCTGCTGCTGTCTTTGATTGTCACTGTTGCTTGATATTATTTTTGCTGTTTCTCTGCTTGCTGCCTTCTGCCTGACATGCCTTGGACTGTTTCTGCTCTGTGATGCCCTTGTGCTATGCCTCCCTGACTTGAAGCCAGCCAACTTTAGACTGACCCCTACAACTGTGACCGGAAGTAAACCATTCCTCCTTTAACTCTGGATGTTGGGTATTTTGCCTCAGCAAGGAGAAAACTGCAACTAGTACATCAGCTTTAATAACTTTTATTTTCATGGTTGGTATGTATATGATCTATTTAACAGTTCTATGGAGGTACTCTAAAATTCATTTATTTTTAATTGTAAAATTCAGTTCTTATTAGTACCTTTGGAGGACTGTGTGACAATTGCTAAACCCTGGCTTTAGGGTATTTTCATCATATTAGAATGATACAGTGTGTCTGTTTTCATCTAGTCTTCCTTTCCTCCCCATGTCCCAGGCTATTCCCTATACACTTCTCCTTTTGGGCTTAGTTTTCCTTTTCCTTGAAATTTCATACAAAATGCGTACATCATATTTAGTCTTTAGTATGTTTTTCACTTTGTACTTTACAGAAATGGTTTGTTTTATTTTTTGACTGAATGATATTCCATTTATATGCATATGACACTTTGTTTATCATAAATTGATAGACCTTGGCAGAATTTCCATTTGTATTCAATGTGTTTTGTAACTCAGAGAATTTCTGAGTCATACATGTATAAATTTTTAAGAATCTGCTAAAATGTGTTTCAACATTGCTGTACCACCTTACATTTCCATCAGTTTAGGAATTTTTTATTTTCTCCACACCCTCATCAACATTTCTTATCTGTTTTAAAAAATTATAGACAATGTAGTTTTCTTTTGTAATTTTCCAATAACTAATGGTGTCGAGCATCTTTCCATATGTTTATTCTCCATGTATTATCTTATTAATGAAATCAGTACTCAAATATTTTGCTAAGTGTAGTTGAATCATTTGTATTATCATTGAGTTTTGTAAGTTTTTCAATATATTCTACATAAAAAGTCTTTTATCAAATATAAGCTTTGCAAATATTTTCTTTAAATGTCTGACATATGCTTTCTTAACTTTTCTTATTAAAATGTACTTTAAACTTGATGAATTCTTAATTAGTAGTTATTCTTTCATTGATCATTATTTTGGTCTTATATAAAAGAAAACTATCCATTTTAAAATCATTTTCTTCTAAGTTAAGGTCATACAGTTTAAACATTTCATATTAAGATCTATTATGGATTTATGATTCAGTTTTGTGTGTACTGTGAGATAAAGATAAATATTCTTTTCCTAGATTTAGAGCTAAAAAAATATTCTTTCCCTTTGTAAGTTGCTTTGGTTGCTTGTCAAATTTTAACTAGTCATAAAAATCTATTTTTGAACTCTCAGTATTTTTCTTGATTACTCTCAAACCAGTACCATGCTGTCTTAGGTACTATATTATATAACTTAAATTCAAAAAGAGTGATTTCTCCATCTTGTGGTTTACAAATTTATTTTTAATTTTTAAATTCCTTATTATTTTCACTTACATTTTAAGATTAAGTGGTCAGATTGTAAACAAATGAAACATCCGCTGGAATATTTGAGAGGAATTGTGTTGAATCAAGATGGCAAAACATGGAAAGAACTATATTCTAAACAACATTTTATCTTTTGATGTAGAAAACATAAAATATCTCTCTACTTATTTATATTTTTATCTCAGAAAATTTAATAGTTTCATGGTATGTATTTAGCACTTTACTGAATACTTCCTTAACTTCAAGTCATGGGAATAGTTTCTTACAACGTTAAGTTTTCTAAAGATATGCTATCCACATTTGTTGGTTAACTTACTTGGAATAAAGTAGGAAATAATTTCATATAATTTATTCTATCAGATTAGTTAACAGACAGGACTGTTTAATGAATAATTTATCCTTTGCTTTTCATACTTGAAATCTACATTTATAACAAATTCATTTCTCTTATATAAAAAAGTACATAGACCTCTGGCCATTCAAATATGTCTCATATTGTTATAGTTTGTCTATATCGGGGTAACATTTTTATTATCATGCTTTTTATAAGGTATTAATTGCAAACCAAGGCATCCTTTCCTTTATATTTCTATTAAAGATTTACTTGTTAGTGTTAGCCTTGATTTTTTCATATGATTATTAGAAAGAATATGTATGGTCATTCACAAACACACACAAACACTGTGCCAAATAATGCACAGAAAAGCATGGGTTAGATAAATCCACACAAAAATACATACTGAGATTCATTTATGCACACATATACAAAAACTTATTGAAAGATTTTGAGTTTTTAATTAAAGTATATTGTATAAGAGACATTGCTATCAATTTCAGAATACTTCCCATGACTTTGAACATCCATACTGCATCATTCTAGCCACTTTCTGAAGCAATTACAGAGGCCTCCTTTCTTGATTATTTTTACAAGTTATAATCAAAGATATGCTGAATGTTGTTACTGAACGTCATCCAATTGAATGGCTGGCTCGTAATAACATCATGGTGTCTCCTCATTCACCTTATTCAGTGGATTTGGCACCAAACAATTTTTGGCTCTTCTTTAAAGTTAAAATGACTACAGAAGGTAAACATAGTGAATCAGTTCAGGGCATCAAAGCACCTATGGAAGAGGACTTTCAGAACAACTTTAGAAAGTGACAGGAATGATGAGATAATTGTGTTCAAAGGGAAGAGGACTATTTTGAGGTGAATTCACGGTAATGTGTTGTTCAATGTAGTGACAGTTAATTTAACACCACATTTTTGATCACCTCCTACAATGTGTGGCAGTTAAGCTAAATTGTCAACTTGATTGTTCTGAGAGTTAGCTGGATGTGCCTGGGATGGTCATGGAGGCTTATCTTTGGGAATAGTATCTGGTCACTGGGACTTTTGTCTCTGGGACTCTTCTTCACTCTGATTTCTGCCCTCCACAAACTGAACATCTTTGATACACTATTCCTGTGTGCCATGATTTTCCTACCTTGGACCCAGCTGATTATGCACTGAAATCTCAAGTCATTTCTCCTTTAAATTGTGTATATAAGGTATCTTATCCTAGCAAGGAAAAACTAACACAGAAAATGGGTGCTAAGAATTAAGATTACTGCTCTGATTATACCTGGCCACATGGTTCAAAACCTATGGAATTTGTTTGCAAAGGAGTATGGAGATATTGCTAAATTAGGCTAGAAAAGCCTAGAATTCTGGAAGCAGAGACTAGTAAGTGATTGTGGTCAGATCTCAAGAGACCAAACTGCTTATAGAAATTAAATCAGTAAAGGCTAGGCTCAGGAAGTTTCAGTCAGGAATGAGGACTGTATTGGAAATTGAAGTGGAAGACATGAACAATATATTCTGACAGAAAAAATTGTATACATTTTGTCCATGTCCTTAGACTTTATGTATGACTGAATTTAAAGGTGGCTAATTGATTTGGCAGAAAATTTGTAGATTGTCCAATGTTTAGGCTGTGGCATGGGTACTTCTGGCTGTTTTTAGCTAGAGCAATAGTAAAAATTTTGAGCAAATAGAGGAACAGAAAACTTGAGAAACAAACTTTGACAGGAAATAAAAACACATATAAAATAATAAAGTTGGGCCAAAGGAGGTGTGGTTGATGAGGAGATTAGCATCTTTGAAAACAAAAACAAATACTTTTTTTTTTTGTAACCAGGATCAAAATCACAATCTAGCGCTTTAGCGCTTGCCAGGCAGTCACTTATGCAGCTGAGCTAAATCCCCAGCCCCCAAAGCAAATACATTAAACTAGAACAAAAAGGAAGATGTCTGGAGGGGATCACAAAAGTCAGGAAGACCTCACTGTATCACACCTAATTACATATAAATGTAAGTCTTTAATTTGAAAAGAGCACCTCTGACTCCTGAAAAGGGTCACTTAGGGTCTTTTTGCCTGAGATTGATTGCACTATGCTCAGCTATCCATGCCATCAGAGACTGCTGAAACCACAGCCTAAGGGTGGACTAGCTATTGTGCAAGCCGCATAAGATCTTAGCATCAGTTGTGATACTGGCTCTACTGGCAATACAGAATGCAGTAGATGTGAAGATAAGAAACTTTCCACTCAAATTTGAGATAAAAACCTGAGAGACCATGAAATGTGTCCTGAGAGGGGATTGTGAGACTCTGTGGAATTAAACCATACGTGTACTTTAGACCTGAGGAAATCATGTATGCCGGGAATGTGGAATATCTGCTGAGGAAAACTGCAGGCAGTGGGCAGAGCCAGCATAAGAGGTGGGCGTGTGGGTTTCTATCAGCAAGGCCATAGGGGTGAAACCACTCACATCCTGCCACCCTGCATACTGGATGCTGTACGTGGATACAGTACTTACACTTTGCCCTCAGTATCTTGGTCCTTCTTTGGTCCTATACTTTTCTTTGCACAAAATCCTGTCTTTTGCAATGGGAATGTTTATCCTGTATCATTTTATATTGAGAATATATTTCTTACTTTTTTTAGTTTACTGGTAAAAGTTTCACTTGAACCTCAGAGGGGACTCTGTAGTGGGACTTCTGGGCAATGCCAGAACTGCTGGATCTTTGAGAAGGGCACTGTGGTATTTTCAGTTGTAGGTAGGATAATTTTATCATGTTAGGTACAATGGTGACCTTGTGTTTATGTGATAGTTAGGTACAGTTTAAGGAGATATATTTGGGTGTCAAATTGCAAAATTTGAAATGTGAAAGTTAAATTTATTTGGCAGTTTGAGTGGAGAGTCATCTATGAGAACTGAAAGGCTTACTTGTGGATTGTCTAGGTGGGTTACACAGGGAAAACTGTACACTATATCAGGTCCTAGGCTAACAGCTCTTTGGTGCTATTTCCTTGTTCTGCTTCTTTTTCTCGATGAACTAAGTAGCTTCTCCTACTATACCCATCTTTCCATATTTCTGTCTTACAATCAGTAGATCATTGACTGAAATCCCTGAAATATGAGAAAAGTAAACCCTTCCTTCTTTAAGGTATATATTTCAGGTTTTTGGGTTTTGTGAAGAAAAGCTAACCCAAATACATGGTATGATGGTTAATCTTAAATATTTAGTTGCTTGGAATAAGGGATAACTAGAGATGTGATTGGATGATGCGGACACTATATTCATCAGGGGATTCATCCACGGATATTCATAGCCCATTGTGATGTTTAGAGGTGGGGCCTAATTGAAGGCCGTCACTGGGGCCTGTCTTTGGACATGTCTCTTGCTGGTCTCTTCCCCTGTGCTCTGCTTTCTGTCCAAAATGCAGTGAGGAGTGCTGTCACTGTGATGTTCCTCTCTCAGGGCCAAAATCACATAGTCTGAAATATCTGGAGCCATGAACTTTAAATTTCTCCTCCTTTAAATTGTGGGTGTTAGATGTTTTATACCAACCATGTGTTATCTGGATTTTAATTAAAATTGCATCGATTTTTAAAGATTCATTTGAGATTTTATGTAACATGAAAAAGTAAATTAAATTAATTTACTTTTAACTCCTGTCTTCTTATCTCAGCTCCTCAGTAGCTACCACTATAGGTACACTCCCCAACACCCAACT
Organism: Dolichotis patagonum; assembly: GCA_004027295.1. Lineage (NCBI taxonomy): Eukaryota > Metazoa > Chordata > Mammalia > Rodentia > Caviidae > Dolichotis > Dolichotis patagonum. Next base: position 20,011 of record PVJX010002596.1, on the reverse strand, counting down.
TTAACACATTCTTAATAGTTAAAATAATTTATAATCTTTTGAAATTTTTACCTAGCAATCATTGTCCAAATTTAATGGTGCCATCATTTATGTTCAACATTTACATTTATTTTTTACTTTTCTAATCTTATAGTGCTGGTTTGTGTAACTACATCACATGTGAGAGAAGCAGCAATAGTGTAGGCATCACCGCTTCAGTCCTGGCCTCTCAGATACACGCGTGCTGCTAGTGAGTGATTTTTCTATAGATTTTATCACTGGATGAATTTAATGATAAAAGGAATTTTTTTACTTGTTCTGGAAAATTTATTTGTGATTTTTTTCTCTCTTTCCCTTCAAGAAAAGATAAAACAAAATTCCATAACAAAATAATAAGAGAATAACAACAGAGCAGCCCTAAGCTCAAGAACTAGAGATACAGGAAAGGCTAGGATAGGCCGATCAGCACTGGCACTTTTGAGCTCTAGTTTTCAAGGCTGATTATTTTTTCTTGATAGGTCTTATTTTTGAGTAAAAGGGTAGCTAATTCACTTGTATTATTTTCTCTAGTAGAGAAACTTTTATGTCTCTGTGAAACTACTTTAAATTTTTAGTTTTATTCCTTTCTGTTGCTGAGACTTTAAAATTACTATGAATAGATGCTATCAGATCAAACACCTTTTAGGATCTGCCAAGGTGACCATACTTTTATCATTCTGACCATTAAGAAAAATTATAATAATTTTCTAAATTAAAATGCATTTGTATTTGAGATAACATCTATCTAATTATTAGGTATCCAGAAAAATGCTAGACAACGTCCTATAATTTATTAAATTTTTATATCACTCTAAGTGATGTTGACTTGAGTTTCTTATAGTATACTTGGCCAGTTTTGTATTTCATCTCATACAGATCATAAGCAATTGCAAGCAATACTGTTATAGTGCCATTTTCTGACATAGTAAATAGATCCCTTCATACATGTTGATATTGCATCCAGTAGATGCCTCAAGCCATGGTCATCTCTAAACCCTATATATATAGCATTTTTTTCCTATATACATATACCTATAGCAAAGTTTATAACATAAACTAGGCACAATATAATTTAAAAAAATAACTAATATAAAAGTAATAAAAGTTATCAAAAATAAGTAATATATTGTAATAAAAATTTTACAAATAAATTTCTTTTTCAAAGTATCTTATTGTCTTCTACTCACACTGCTGTTTCTTCTCCCATTTCTTTCTCTTCCTATTCTTCCCCTCTTCCTCATCTTCTTCCTTAATCTTCCTCCTTTTCTTTCTACTTCTCTTTTTCCTCCTTTTCCTTCTGCTCTTTTCTTCTTTCTTCTTCTTCCTCTTTCCCTTCCCCTTTTCCTTCTCCTTCTCCTTCTTCTCCTCCTCCTTCTTCGCTTTCTCCTTCCTCCTCCTCCTCCTCCTCTTCCTTCTTCTTCTTCTCCTTCTTGTGACCGTGTGAGATGACATAATGCCTGTGTAATAGGATGAGGCAACATGAATGGCCTGTGCATTATGACATTACTAGACTGCTACAAGAGGGTGACGTGAACACAAACACTATAATAATGCAAACATTGATCTGATAATCAAAAAGGCTCCAAAGTGATGCACACCGTATGGACATGCTGCTTCAATGGATGATTTATGTCCACAATGATAAGCTGAATAGCATGAGATTTCATCATCTACTTAGAACTCCAGAATTTTTTTGAAATTAAATAAATACATAAAAGTTAAAATAAAACTTATAAATTGCTCATTTCTGATTTTTTCTAAGGAGCATTTTTGGACCATGACTGATGGCATGGCACAGAAATTGTGGAAAGTAACAATCGTTAAAGATGGACTGCTGTGTAAAAGAGGTGCCACGCATGCTCCATGGCAGGGTTATACACTCCTTAGTGGTTTCATTATAGCTCGCTTGCAAATGTTTGGTATTGTGTGGAGCAGAGTGTGTGTAAGTTTGGATATGGATGCATTTTTCTGTTCAAATTCTCTAATGTTAGAGTTAAATGTATTTTTTCTTATTCTTATTAAACTAGTTTGGTCTTATTGTGTGCTTCATTTTTATTTTCCTCATGAATGACTTTTGATTCATATTTTTCTCATTTTTAATATGTATTTAATTTATGATTAATCTTCTTAATCAACGTTATGCTTTTTCCATAGTATCACATGAGATTTAATATTGTTACTACTACTCAAACTTAACTTAGTTGCCATTATTCTTTTTTAAATCACTAATTAATTTTAGTCTCCAAAGGTATGGGAAAGTCTTTCGGTATATTTTTGCTACTACATTTTGGGTTTTTTGCACTGTGCTACAGAATATGATTTATGATAACAGATCTTCAGAATTTGCTTATATTATTATGTGGTATAGTTTATAAAACATTTTAAAAATATACTTATATATCATTTACATTTCTTTGCCTATCAGTTTCAGAGTTTACCTAATTAATTTCAGGTAAATTTAAATTTATAAGTATAATTATGAATATGATTTTATCTCTATTAGTAAATATATTTTGAAGTTATGATGTTAACAACCTTCACTTTTAGAGATTTTTTCCAAAGACACTATTATTTTTTATTTAGCATTCATCATACACATTTTCATATTGTATAACATACTATATTTAATACATAACATATTTTTCATTTTAAAGCTCTTTCTATATAATACCACTTTTCCTATGCTAGTTTTTTGTTTGTCTAATTTTCCTTGAAGATTTTATTCTTACTTTTTTGATCAGCGTTCATATCCCTTTCAGATTTATTTAAATCTTGTATAAAACATTTGTTGACATTTTCAATACAGTCTGACGATTTTTGTGTTTTATTAGGTAAAACAAATTTGGTAACATTATTGATGATTTCTGACTTTTAGAGTTTATTTGAATCATTCTACCTTGATAAGATTTGTTACTTAATATAATTTTTCTAATTAAGATTTGCCTTTTACTTTATTTTCCTGAAATGATCTGGGTTAATGAAATGTGTTTTATTCTCTTTTACTTTTTCCTACTAGTTATGAATGTGCGTGTATATTTATGTTTGTGTAGTATTTTTCTTTATGGTGTTTATTTTCAAAATGTTAGAATGTATATGTAATAACAAAGTCTAAATCTGTTATCTCTAAATCCCTGGCAAACAATTCAAAGCCCCAAAATACGTGATCTTATTCACATCACTACCCTAATTGCTCCTGCTGTTGGTTAGGAAAACTTTCTTCTCACTATTTTTCTAATTATTTCAACTTATTTTATTTTATTTTATTTTATTTTATTTTATTTTGTGTGTGAGTGTGTGTGTGTGTGTGCACGCGTGTGTGCCTTTAGACCCACTAGAACACATACTAATTTCTTTCACCAGTATTATTGCTTGTACTTCTCTTATTCTTTCTTGGTAGTATCTACTACTTTCCAAAATATGTTTTGTAGCAATACTCTTATGATCATCTATAAGACTTTAATCTTTGTTGAAAATTTATGTGTTACACTATCAATCATGAATGTCTTTGTTATATTATAGAATCAACACTTTAAAATTACTTTCCTCTGGTACACTGAATATATTGTTTCATTCTGAGCTTTGTCATTCCTGATGAGAAACTTACCAAATATCTAATGTCTGTTTTACTTTTCACTATTGTCAAATAATGCTTTTAATTTTTTAGTATGTGTATAGTTGTGATTAAACAAATGTTTATTTTCATTTTTTTATTGAGTACATGCTATATTTTTTCACTGATGTCATATCTTTATTTAGTGTTGAAAACATTGTATCCACTTTGTCTTTAATTTTCACTTCTGTATTAGGAAACAGACATTTTTTCCTTCTGGGAATTAATCAATTAGTTAGTTAATCCCTTCAATAAATGCATTTAGAGTAATCACTATGCGCTTTGCATTGTTATATGCAGTTGACATACAATAATCCAAATATAAAATATTGAAAATTATTCTAGTTTGATGAATGATGCTTTATCTCTTTTTTCTTTATTTCTTTTTTCTGTTTACATCTTTGTGCTTCAATTTAGGCAATTTTATCTTTTAAGTCTTCCAATTCTTCACTTTACTCTTCAGCTATGACTATTCTACTATATAGTCCAGTCACTGTTTTAGAATATAAGATTCTATAATTCATTTTCTTGACATTATCTATTTTTAAAATTCTAATTATTCATTTTTTGTTAGTTTCTTATTCTTTCACTTTAGTTTTGTTCCTTTATGTGTTCTCTTTAATCATTTAAAAAGGATTTATTTGATAGTCTTTTTATTATGTTCCTTAATTTCAATTTCTCAGGGTATTAATTTTATGCTTTGTTGATCCTGTTGCTCTCCCACGTGGTGGATCATTTCCTGAAGTAATTTGTAATTTTGGACTATGTGTTTATTTTCCATGGTGGTCTTTTCCCCACACGACATCTCCTGCTGTCAATGGGAGGCGTATATTCTCTGAATTTTGGAATTATCTCTACACTGTGGTTTCTGTCACTAGTTTGTGCCAAAACCATAGAGTTTACAATGGTCTTAGGGTATTTTTTACATTATTTTCCTCACTTGTGATTTCTAATCCATATGAATAACAAATTCTGATCTGATTCCCACTAGCAATGTATTATTTTTCTCCATGATTCCATCAACAAAAGACAGTTTCTTACTACCTTTACATAACTTGTAGATTTTTTTCTTTTCATGTTGATCCTGCAATTTTTAATGGCCCTAGATTTATGAATAGCACCTCACTGGGTTGCCAGTGTCCTACTGTCGAGACTTTCACACTTCTCCCTGTGGAGAATTCAATTTCCATTCTACCTGTTACTTCTCAGGTCATTCTAGAATTAATTTGAAACTGTATACATCTACCTTAAATCTGCCTCTTAAGTCTATATCTTTCAGGATCTGCATTGCTCTCTTTCTGATTTATGCATTGTTATTTTATTACTGTTTTCACAGAATTCGTGTGTGTTCAGAATAATAGTGAGTCTCTGAAGGCACAGTCCATGCATGACATTGTTAGAGGCGTGAAGAGGGCAGGTCCAGAATGGAAAGCATGAGCCCACCGCATTAGCATGCTCATCATAAACCAAGGCTCCCGTCTCTGGGCTCAGACCTTAGAATTCCACAGTGGAGCAGAATATTGACATGCTTTATTCTGTACTTAATTTTGCTCTGGCTTTCTTTCAGTTTCAATTTCTATTTTGCCTGTATCACTTCATTCCTTCCAAAGTCTTTTTCAGATAAAGTTTCTCCTTCATAAAGATGCAATGCATATTATTACACCTTTAAAGCAGTGGTAACATTTCTTTAGGTTGCTGTGTAGTAATGTGATTTCCTACACAATACAATAATGAGTCCTCTTGACCAGTTCTGAGATGAGACTTGCAAAATAGGAAGAACAAACCTTACTCAGTTTCATGAAGACCAAAGCAAGGTGACATCATAGATTTGTTTCCTGGGGAGGGTCTGGAGGCAAAAATCTAATTTCTTTCTTTTCCAAGCTTCTAAAACTATGTTTTTTGGTTCTTGGAATCTTTCTCTATTTTTTAAAACCAGCATCTTAGGATTTTCATATTTCTCTAGTTTTCCTTCATAGCATCTTCTATTCTGTGTCTATTGTCAAATTTCTCCCTGCTGCCCTTGTATGAGTGAAGTGTAAATAATTAAAAAGTAAACAGCAAAATTTCATCCAAGTCCATTAAAAATGGCTATTCTGAAGGACAGAAGAATCAGCAAATGTTGGAAAGAGTACTACAAAAATATAATCCTCTTATATTGTCTTTGTGGCTAGTAAAACTGCTTTGGAAATCAATATGAAGATTCTTCAAAAATCTGAAAACAAAAGAGTTTCCATTTGGTTCAGGTATACCACTCCTCTGTATCTTCCTCAAAGAGTTAGTAAACTCTAACATGCCCATGTATATAAAAACACAATTTACAATAGCTAAATTATAGAAAGATCCTAGATGCCTTTCAACATGTACATGGAAAAAGAAAACATGGTATCTATATGCAGTGGAGTAATACTCAGCTATAAGGAAAGATAAATTTGAATCATTTGTAGAAAGAATGGGTAGATCTTGAAACTGTAGTAAGTTTTAAAAGAACAATTTATTGAACTAAATTTTGCATATGATACAGTTTGCAAACTTAAAGTGTATGATTCAGTAGATTTCATCACATTGGTAGAGTTGTATGACCTTGACCAAGATCATATTATGATCATTTTTTTTTTTTTGGCAGTACTGGGGATCAAACTCAGGACCTTTTGCTTGCCAGGCAGGTGTTTGTGCCACTGAGCTAAATCCCCAGCCCATTATGATCATTTTTGATATCTCAAAATAAAACTAGCTATCACCTCCGAATCCCTCCCTCCTAAGTGGTGGCAACCACTAAACCACTGTCAATCTTCATAGATTTTTCCTGTTCTGAAAATTAATTACTTGATCAATTAAAATTCAAAAAGACTCCGCTGAGAGCAAAAACAAAGACCTTAACATTTCCAAAGAAATGGAAATCCTAAAAACTCAGCTCTCACACCATGTTGGGGTGAAACTAGAAATCACTGAGAAAAAAAAGAATACTCACAAAACCCAGGACCACTCTCAGAAATCTAATATGTATAGATATAACTATTTGGGAAGAGTTTCTTGAAAGCAGGGAAAATTCAGCTAGCCTTCATCATCACACTATTTGTTTAGGTGAAATACGACTGTTAGACATTAATTCTGATTTTTCATGAAGAACAAAATGAAATGTTCCATTTGCCAGCAGTGTCCACATTGATTAATCTCCACACATGTTGTGGTTAAGTCTAGAGAAAATCATGTGGCCATATTTGCAAAATTGTTTGCAAACCTATCCTCTTCTCAGTGGTTACATATTTACACCACAATCTGCACTCAGCTTAGGTTAGTGCTTTCCAGAGTAACATCAGAACTCCAGGCATTCTCATAGAGACACTGGTTTCCTTGGGGGACATCTCGGGGACCTATTTCTTCCACTTCGCTGCATTCCAAGTGGTGATCACAGATGCAGTGATTATAGGTGATGACCAGAGATGACAATTACTGAATGCTCAAGGATTTAATAAACTCACATTCTACAAAAACAATCATGCAAATAAGTAAAGCAAGTGTTACACTATTGAAAAACAGTGTGACTCACAGAGGCTAAATAATTGGTCTATGTAAAACAGTTACTAGGTGTTGAACCAAGACTTGAGATCAAATTGCAAAAAAAATTTATGATACATCTTTAAGCAAATCTATTTTCTTATCTGTTCTCTAAATCCATGCCTGACTTTATAAAAGTGAATATGGCCTTGAGATTTTCATATGCAATCTTTGCTCAAAAGTATATTTCAAAATAAATACTCAGTACATACAGCATTAAAAACTCTTAAAATTTCAAATTTTAGCAGTTTATATATTTATTAAGCATGTAGATTATTTCTATGCATTTTCTAAAGTGAACAGCAGTATTTTCACACAAACATCTTTTACATAAACAGATAAAATCAAGCAGATACAAAAAGTACTTTTATTCTATCCCAGTTACATCATCCTAAGGAAAAGTTGATCAGCTGGAACTCGGCCGTTGCTGTGCACACTAGTATTCTAGAAACCTAGCGAGAACATTCAACCTTTCAGAGAATTCATTGCAGAGATTATTTGAAAGCTGTTGAAGAAAAAGGGAGAAATTTGTAGTAAGGTTCCCGCCCTCAAATCCAATAAATGGAACTCAATGCATGGAATCAGAGAAATGTAAAAAGGCCATCTGGAGCATATTTCTTTTAAAAACATACCAATTCTTATAGTTAGATCATGGAGTTACTAAGTTTAACCATGAGTACCGGCAAAATAAACGCGAACCTTAAGCAAAACCATTATGAAATAGCCACCTATTCTGCATTACCAATAGTATCAAATGTTACCAAGAACCCCCCATTCCAAGTTCCACCATAGTAAGCATCTAACGAATAAAAAATCAGGAAGATAAATGATGTTAATGAATATTACTTTCTTGTTTCGGGACACAGTATCTGACACATGTGGTTTAAGAAGGAGAGGATTCTTTTGGCTCATACTTTCAGGGTTCAGTGTACACTTGGTTGGCTCCAAGGTCAAAAAGGTATGAAGGGAGATGGGGAAATCAAGCAGCTAACCTCATGGCAACCACGAACCAGAGAGAAAATGGAGGATCTGGGACCAAGAACACACCCTTCCAGGTCACACCGCAGTGACCAGCTCCAACCTCCTAACAGCAAGTTAACTGTGAACTTAATAACAGACTAATCTACTAATGAGTAGAGTGCCCCTGTGGTCACCCTCAGTGCATGACATTTTAGATCTAAACCCTAAGTGGACATGGTTTCCTAGGGTGGGAAAATGTTGCATTAGCTAGACTGGTCTTGGAAAAACCATTCCATATGTGATACTTCATGATGGGGAGTTATCTGAAAAATCATCTGGGAGAATATTCTTATTGGTAAATGTAGAACTAAATGTGGGTATAAATGTAACATAACTGAGAAATAGAAATAAGACATTTTCAGTGAAGTGAGTTAATGATGGTGGGTGATGCTGGAAAGAAAGGTAATGAGAAGCCTTATAGGTGATGGTGATGAGTTATATTGTTGAAATGATATAAAGAAAGGGCTATTGGACATAATTTATACATTTTGAAAAAGATTGCTTAATGAAAAACATAGTAAAGTATAGCACTAGGGAAAATAAGAGTGAAAAATTTCACAAGTGGGGTAAAAATGGAATACATACCTCGGACATTTGCAGGTTCATGATGGGAATGGATTTGGATGAGCGAACTCTTGGGCTGGGGAGGGGAGGAGTTTCAGTAGTTCTGCCCAAAGAGAGCATCTCACACAAACATGAGACTCATTTGATTTAGTTAATTTTCTTCATGTGCTATGAAGCATTTGCACTATGTCACATGGTTGCCTTGAACCCAGGAATGAACCAACGTGGAATTATCAGGTATCTGCAGTAGTGTGATTTGCAGTGTCAGTGGCCATACAGCTGGGAAGCAGGAGAGCAAGAGGCCAAGAGAGTGAAAGAGAAAGAGAAAATGTTAGCAATTTCTAGTATTGAAAGAACTTTGGGGCAAACTATGTCTATGGAGGATCTTACAGAGCTGAGAGACTAAAAGCAGGACAGGATGGAATTATGGATAAGAAAATGTAAAAAAGAGGGTAAAGATGGTGAAAAATGGCATAAGATTAAGAAGGCAGAAAATATATGTGAATAATCCTTGGAATCTTTTTAAAGCTCAGAATAACATACTTCAAAGGAACACTAGGTGTCAGAGTTCAGGAAATTGATAAAAATAACAGACATTTTCAATGTACTTTTAGGTGAAAAACCACTGCATTAAATGTTTTAACTGCCAAGTGGAAAAACTGGAGTTTAGAGTGGTAATTCAAAACATACAAATCACCCAAATCATCACAGTCATTTATTTTCAAGATCAAGATTTCAAAGCAGAACTATCTAATTCCAAGTCGTTTCTTTCTATTATAGTTATACCTATTGCTGAAGTGTAGGTAAGTAACATATGCAGCATGAAATTTTTTGTGCCTGTGGCATTTCTTTAATAACATAAACATAACATAAACATTTCTTTAATAACATAAAAACAAGCTAAATTTTGGAAATGGCTTGTATATCCATTGACAGAGGAATGAGTAAGAAAGATGTCTGATAGCTACACAATGGAGCACTACTATGTCATAAAGATGGATAAACTTGAGTTATGTGTAAGAAAATGAATGCATTTTATATCCTAATGTTAAGTGAAACAAATCAGACTCACAAGCATAAGCATAGCATGATTTCTCTCATATAGGAAACTATAAATATAAGAAAAATCAAAGATCAAAATAAAAAATAATAAGAAACAGGGATATAGATGTTTTCAAAGGGAAAAGAGAACAAGATATGGAAGGAAGGAGGAAGGAGAAGAAATAAAGGGAATTTTAAAAATTAATATGTGTTATATATATATGTACAATTACCAGAATGAATGTAATGATGTACAGCAACTCTGAACCAATAAAAATAAGAATTTTGAAAATGATTTAAAAATTCTATCATGGATAGAGAGAAAAAGGAAAGTAACATAGCACTAAACTCCTGAAATAAAATAAGACAAACAATAAAAACTTATAGCACTCATTCTTTTTTGGTTTGTTCCTTTTCATAGCTATCCAATATCCTGCTCTCACTATAACACATTGTTAGAGTTGATAGACACTTGTGACATTTCCAAGTTTCCACAACTATTTTCTTACACATCATGCTGCTAAGAGCTCTTCTACCTATGTCTTTGGGTAACCTGCATATGTCTTTTCATATGTACTTAGCAGTAAAGTTGGCAGATGATAGGTTATATATGATTTAACCATAGGAAATTCTGCCAAAGAATGTTCCAAAGTGGTTGTACCAAATCCCTTCTCTTTTAGAGATGGAAAAAGTGAGGTTTGAGGAGTAAGAATTTCCCAAAGGAAGGGAGCTAAGCTTGGACTGGAACTCAGGTTGTCAAATTTCCAATGCATGTGCTCTTTCCAACTTAGTGGCCCACTCCCAGCGTCCTGTTCTAAACCTTTCACTTGAGAATTGCTTACACCTTTGTATCATTGGCTTCCTACTTAAAATGTATTACATGTGATCCCTCTGTGGAAATCCAGTACAAAATTCTCTAAATAGAATTAATTTAGCAACAACAAGAAAACAGGGGAACTATTCATCAGAAAGGCTGTCTGATGGGAAAAGCAGACAGCTACTACCGTGGATCTTCAGGGTACCTCTGAGTCAGCTGGGAATCCTTAGCAAGTCTTATTACAAAGCTGAGTCATTGGTTTTTGGCCCCATATGAGTACAAGTATCATTGTGTTTAAGAAGGATAAGTAGCATTTTCCAAAAATCTGTCGTTATCCCACTTTCTTAAAATATTTCTGAATATCATGATTTCTAAAGCCATTTCAGTTTAAGAGAAGCAGTGAATTACACCAACTATCATAACAAGCTAAATTTCTTTTTAAAGTACATAAATACAATAAATGTACATGCCTCAAAATTTTACAGGAAAGAGGAGAACATTTTAGTGTTTTATTAATTGTGAATAAAATATAGATGACTTGTAAAGTTAGTGTGTGTACTTCTGTCTTAGAAATTGTTTGGAATTATCCACAATTTTAAAAAAGCCAAACAAAGAACATTTATTTAATGGAGATAGTATTTTGTAGAACCCTTTTTAAATTGTTTTTCCTATGGTATAAACCATTTGTAATTTTTTTTATTCTAGTCAGTAAGTTATAATCAGTAAATTGTCAAGTTGCTTCCCTTCTCTGTGAGTACCTGACATTCTATAGGGCCCTTTTGTTTGTGGGGTAATCCAGAAGCACAGGGAAAATTTATCAAGTGCTTGTCACATATTTCCAGTTGTGTCATTCACTCATTCAACAATTACTGAGCATCTACTTTGTGCCCAAGCCCTGGCCTCTGCACTGTCACCATCAGAGTACATTTACATTTTTTTGTGAGTTGACTTTGAAGGAGGTCACTGTCTGGGATAGGGCTATCTTCCTCTGTGACTACACTTTGGAAATGCTTCCTAAATGGACAAGCTGCTTGGTGGCAATGTTAAGAAAAATAAGAACAAATCTGATAACTGATCAAGCTGATCTTCTAAGGTTTCATAAGTGGATGGAAGTAATGCATTTGCATAACTGTTCAGCTGAAGTTATGTAAAGAGGATTCACATGATCACAGATGGAAAGGTAAGAGTGAGTGGGCAGCTCGGTAACCAAGATCGGACTGCACATGCTTGAGAATACTCAGCATGTGGGGCTACTGCATGATATTTTCAAGCCCTCAGGACGTGCTTTTAGCATCTTCATTCCTACTGGTATAACTCTCAAGAATGAGAAAATTTGTGATCAATACCTAGCTGAATAGCACATGTTCCATTTGAAATGTGGCAGATTAAAAAGAAAGAGATCTGGACGTTTGTCTGTGACACCAAGCCATTGCCTAGAATCTGTGTCCCTTTTCACTAAAAGAGGACAGAATGTCGAAAATCTCCAAACATGCATGGGAAGGCTTGTCTGTTTTGTCCACACAGGCTGTTGAAAAACTGGGATGAGGATTCTGCCTAACATACTGTGACAGTGAGCCGAATCCTCTTTCCTAGGGACCTGTGGAGTCCTCGTGGGCCTCTTCTGAGTGAGGCAGCTGCTCTGTTCAGCAGATGGACCCAGATGGCAGTCAGTGTCTGGTGAGTCATCCCCAGCACACGTTAGTCATCCAGGTGCATCTGCGTCGGACTCTGCGCCTGGGAATCAGCCACAGACTCAGAGCTTGTTTATTTCCACAGACGATGGATGTCTCAGAGCTTGTTGTGAAATAAGAAATTTATAAATTGTTATGTTCTACTGCTGACAGCTTTCTCCCTTCTCTTGATGGTCAGCAGCTTCTTGGTTCCTTGTTCCATTCCACACAGAAGGAGTTTGTTTGATTGAATAATGACCAGGTGTCCTGCCCTGAATGGGGAGTTTAAGATGAATCATCTCATTTTAAGGTTAACCCTATGACACAGATACGGTGATACTCATTTAAGAGATAGGAGAGCAGAGGCCAAGAGCACATAAGAGGACTGGCAACATTCCTTAGTTAGAAAATGTGGAGCAAAGATTCAAACCCAGTACTGTCTTTTCAAAAGCCATGTTTTGTAATACACAGCTTTCATTCTGGAAAAGATTGTCCAGTCATAAGTTAGTTTACTTTGGTCTATTTTTGTCCTTACAATAAACTTCTGAAACTGGAATTGAACATGAAGTTACATGTGAAGGCTGAAGAAAATTCACTAAGAGAAAATACATTTCTTTTGATTGGATTCCTTTTTGTGTTTGAAAAAGAATTGCGTGAATTTTTGTTTGCAATTTTGAACTTCTAAAAGATTTGTAAACCTGAACTAAATCATTTTGCTTCCAACAAGAAGACTATTTTAAAATGTGTTTTGATTATGGAGGTGGATTTGAATTATGATAATGTACTAAAGTAAGACTATGATGAAATGACAATTCATAGGGAAATGAATGATGAGAGAATCATGAAGTTGTAATACCACCACTGTAACATAATTTACAAACATGGGAGCCCACATCCCCAGTTATTTACAAGAAGTATTTGAAGAACTCTTTAGGTGAAGTTCGATGGCAGCTTTGAAGGGCTCTGAAAGTCGTAATTGTTAGTACCCCACATGCTTACTTGGTTCTGAGAAATTACAGTTTTCTCAAACCACCATGAGAAGGAGAGGGAGAGGGAGAAGGGGGGAGAGAAATAGAGGAGAGAGAAATGAGAGAAAAGGAGAGAGCAGAGAGAAAAGGTGAGAGGAAGAGAGGAGGGTTAGAGAAATGAAAAATGAGGAAAAGAAGGAAGGAAGGAAGAAAGGAATGAAAGAAGAAAGGAAGGACGGAAAGGAAGGATAGACTATCAGAGACAGGCAGAATTACCAGTTGGTTCTATATTTAGAACACAGAGAGTAACTTCATAGCAGAAAACTCCTCCTGAAAGGTCTCCTGAAGAGAAACAGGTATCTCCGTGTCCATGGATCGCAGGAGCTGCAAAGAAGCGAACCAATTCTGAGGCAAAGCATCAGCAAAACTTGCACTCTGAAAAAATATTGAAAATGTCAGCCTATAATATCAGATTGTGTTTGTTTTTCATGTTGGTTAGCGTTTTTATTTTCAAAACTATTTTGGTTGTTTTATGACCTAAGCATTTCCATATGCATTTTAGAAGTGTTGTGATTTTTATGGAATTCTCAAGTAGGGTTTTGACTGCAATTACATTGAATCTATAAATCAATTTTTAAAGAATAAGCACACTAACAATCGTAGGCTAACAGCTTAAGAGTCACCTCTGCATGTGTGACAGCTTATGCAGCTTTCAAGGCTGTCTGTACAGCGCACTTCTCTCCCTTACTCCACACTGAAAATTCCAGCTCTCTTGAGCCTCTTAGACCCTTATCACTTCTCCCCAACATTTTGGACTTTATACTACTTTCCTGCTACTGGGCCTGAAAATTCTGTCAAGGTTATAAGTTGTGGCAATTGTGGGGCTGCGCGGCAGGGTGGCTGTTTTCCATTTTTCAGGGATAAATGCTTTTTATTAACTGATGTCTTTAGAACTATGTGCTCAACTATATGCACTGTTGGTTAGTTGTTCCCGAAGGACAGAGTAAACATGATCTCTATTACTAGTTCTTGGTGGATAATCAAAGATTGTTAATTAACTTTTAATAAGATTTACTAAAAAAAGGACTGAAGGATTTTATTGTTCTTTATGTCTAGTGTTTGCAAGTGCTGTCCATTCCTTTTTATAGATACAAATTTCCTTCTGTTTTTACTTCCTGTCAGTTTGAAGAATTTCAGAAAACATTGTTTCTAGAGGTGTTGATGCCAACTTCAGTTTTCTTTTTCTCTACAAAATTATTTTTGCTTTAAAATTTAAATATTTAAGATTCAGGTTGCCACATCTTGTTTGTTTTCATTTAGTACTGAAATAATGTCGCTTTATTGCCTTTTGATTCCCATTTTTACTAAAATAAGATCAGAGTTATTATTAGCTTTGATACTATGTGTGTAATGTGCTTTTAAAATTTCAATATTAATATTTTTATTACCAGTTTAAAAATCTGATTTGGTTTTGTAACTTTCTTCATGTTTCTTTTGCTCGAGATGTATTTTGTTTCTTGGATATTTGGGTTTAAGATTTTCATGAATAGTGAAAGATCTTCGGTCACTGTTTCTTTGAATAGTTTACTTCCTTATTTCTCTTGTCTCTTTTCTCTTTTTGGTATTCCAACTGCCCATATATTTAGTAATTTTTAATTGCCTCATTTCCTCATTTCACTAATCACTTGGTTATGATAATATTTACTTTTTGCCTGAAAAACATGAGTACTTCATTAGTAATTAGTAAGTATTATATAACATGACACTTTGAAACTGAGTGGTCTATTTCTCATCATCTCTAATGTTAGTATACACTGAGGCATGTGGTAATTATTACAATGGTGTGGCAAAATGGTAATTAGTAATTTTCAATTTACATCACTCTCTTCACATTTAATTGTGTTAGGCAAAGAAATATTCCTTACAAATAGCTACCACCAAAATATATGTATGTGTGTGTATCATATGTAATTTATATGATATATACATACAATTTTGTGCAATGTGTTATAATGTAACAGACACTTTATGCAGTATTGCATGTAGAAAGCTGCATGGCAATGGGAAGATGAGCTTTCAGATGGAAATATGGTACTAAGTGAATTGAACTAAAAAAAAAGAAATTATTCTGAAATATCCAAATGGTACAATGAGGTCACAAAATTCATTTCAGTGGAGAAGAGGGAAGCAGAAAAGTCAAACCATGATAACAAGGACCGCAAGCCTGGAAATCCAGGGATCCTATAGAAGCTGAAACGGGTGAGAAAATGGGTTCTCACTGGAGCTGTGGCGTTCATACCTGTGCTGTCATTTCAGCCCAGGGAAACACAGTGCTGACTTGACATTCAGAGCTGCAATATTTTACATTTTAAAATAAACAGATGTACTTAGATGCATTAAATGTTTGATAATTTTCTACACAAATTACAGTAAACTAATGCATTGTACCATGGTGAAGTGTGATCGTTTCCCTCTACCTACTGACTCATTCACCCATCCACCTATTCATTTGTCAAACTGGAGTGAATTATAGGCATTTATTTTATTTCATGACTTATAATTCAAATTTATCTATATTGTGCCTCAATTCATTCCAGATTTGGCAAAGTGAAATTTCTATAAATTGACTCCTACATCCTTTCGACATGTCCCCATTATTTAATGAGCACATTTTTCCTTTCATGAATCATATTTTATATATTTGGTTGCCTCTCATAACTACTGGTGCAGTTAACACTGCCAAAACAATCCAATCCAAAATATTTAAAGTCACAGTAATTCTTACATATTTAAAGGTCTGATTAAAGATTTTCACCATGTATTACTAATGTTTGGAATTTATATAAAAAGACTCCTGTGTCTGTTCTTATAATGTTCTACAATTAGAATTGACATTTTATACTAAAATTTAGTTTTATAGTGTCTTCACATCAGCCTTTATTTGTTCTAAAAGGAAATCAGAATGCAAATGTCTAATACTGATTTAAAAAAAAAACATTATAGCCAAACATAGAGTTTGTAAAACTCCAGTAAGTCAGTGGTTATTACCCATGTAACTGAAAGTATCTTTGCTTTGTTAAATAACAACTACTCTTTTCCTGGGAATTTACTAGTAGGTCTGATTAATGAGGAGGCAGTAGGGTGGAAATGCTTGTGTTGGACCCAAAATTTGTCCAAAAGACTAGATTTAGGAATGCATGAGATCCCACAGCCACTCAAGGTGAGCTGGCTCTCCACCACCATGTCTTCAAATCAGCTATATTAACTTTTTAAAGCTTTACTTTTTGAAATGAGTTCTTCTGTTGGTCAGGGAACAAGAAGTGGGCCCTGCATAGGGGCTTAATCATATGCTCCTTCTTGTGCACCTTGGTGCAGACGACCATGATGACTTGACATATATGACCATGACTACGTGACCTGAAGTTTTCCAAAGGCACCCCAGGTCCCTTTGTGGAGCCAAGACTAAGAAGAACATGATGCCAAAACCATGAATATCCATTTCAACAGGAATGTCTTCAATGACCTTAGGGAAGCCCATATAAACCACAGGATGCACACATTGCCAATAATTCTGTTGCAACACTTACCCTTAAATGATGAAGTTAAATATTTATTTGCATTTTACTCATGACTTTTCAGGGAGCTAAGGTCTTATAGGCTCCTAAAAATTGAAAGAAAATTCATACTGTTCATCTCTATGATTATAGTGTCAGTAACAGAGAACATGAAATTTTATTTTCAAATGGTTTGTCAAAAATTATGTGTCATGCAGAACAAGGTACATATATGAGAGCAAATACATATCTACTCCTCAAAACAAAACGAGAGTTAATGTTTCATAAGCTTTTTATTAGTATTTATGCATTGTATAATAATTTCTAGATAATCAGATTATTATGCTTTAAATATTTATATAGCAAACTAAGTACACTTTGAGGTGCACCAGAATGCCAACTCAAAAATTGAATTCAGCAATATTTCTGGTATTTAGATAAGAGAA
The DNA here is from genome assembly GCA_004027295.1 of Dolichotis patagonum. Lineage (NCBI taxonomy): Eukaryota > Metazoa > Chordata > Mammalia > Rodentia > Caviidae > Dolichotis > Dolichotis patagonum. The sequence goes on along the minus strand of PVJX010002596.1, from coordinate 2,748 downwards.
GACATCATTGACCCTTGGAAAAACATTCCAACACAAATCAATAATACTTCTTTGCTTAAAAAAAGGTAGAAAAAAGACAAATACATTAGCAAGATGAGAAAGAAACTAAATAAGCAAATAGCGTAATTCAGCCACTCGACTGAAGATGGATAACTCTAGATGGAAATCCAGAGGGGTTGACTGTGGCTCCTGCAGTGTTTCACTGTATATAAGCTAACGATAGTGTCAAAAATATCATAAATCTACAAGAAGGAACCATTTGAAATAAGTTGTAAAGTCTTGGTTGGTTTCCTAAGCCTGAGAAGAGCAGGATTAAAGGAAGAGCAAAAGCAGTAGTCTACCACTCCACAAAAAAAATAAAAAGGCAATCTGGGGAAAAGCACAGACATGGAAACTTTGGACAGTTAATTCAATCTGACAAGAGTAATGTAAGAAGAGGGATGATGGAAAATTGGAGTCTAGCTTGGAGCTAGATCATGACAAGTCTTGGATGACATCCTTGGGGTGAGGGACATTGCCGTTTGCCTTCCGAGCACTTACTGCTCGGACCCATGGTGTCTCATTTTGTTTGGCTGTAACCACTGTGTATTTATGCTTATGGCAGTCATTCCTGCTTAAAGTAACTCAACACATCTTCCTGCAGTGTTCAACTCACAGATGAGTGTTACAATCAAAACTAAGGCAATCAGCTCCTAGAGATACCTCTTTGCTTCAGACAGAGGCATTGGGAAAAGCTAAATGAAAACTAGACATTTGCTCGTCTCTGCTTCTGTATAACATTCCACACAGATGGGACACTTAGAACAGATTTTTATATTTTACCACAAGGAAAGTAAGCTAGAGAATAACACTAATGCTTGGAGGAAAAGTAACAAAAATGATCTAACACTATAATTGGGCCTAACTCTCAAATCACCAATAGAGTTTTCAAATTGGGCCTAGAGTTCAAATCACCAGCAGAGTTTTCAGGTACATGAAACAATATAGTTTCATTACATTTTAAGTTTATCTAAGCTCGTTAGTGTTTCTTATTATCAAAAATATTTATTGTTCAAAAATACAGCATCATTAAATTTTTGTAAGGATGGATATAAACTACTTAGTGTGGTACTCTAGGAAGATAATTTTGATTTATCAGTGGAAGACGTACAGGAATAGGCAAATTTGGAACCAGACAGAGAGAGAATGGGAATAATATCACACTCATCTACAGGAGATGCATCTTAATTTTAGATGCAGAGGTATGGATACTGAAATGAAATGATAGCCATACTAACAGTGCTGGAAAGAAAACCACTGACAGCGTTAAACAGAAGATTATCTTCAATGTTAGTAGGTAGGTGAGAACTGTCAACTCATACTTTATTATGAGTCAATTAACTCATACTATGCTTATTTTTCCCACATGTACAGCAGAGCCTACTAGAATGTATTTCCAAGTGAGTGATGCATAGAAAAATCACTCACTTATACAAAACATGGGTGTGCACAGAAATAATAACACCTAGGGTTTCATTATTTTAAACTGCAGATGGTCCAGTTTCTAGATTCAAATCATGGCAGACATCAACTGTAGGAGAAAAGGGAAAGAAAAGAGAGAAGTAACAAGAGTAAGTGGGCAGAAAAATTTTAGATCAAAGGTTGGATGGCCTCAAGAAAATTGTTGATAGCAAATAAACTGACCTGAAGGAAATGAGATAAAAATACATTAACAGTAATGATGCTCATAAAACAAATAAAGCTAGTAATTTGTACTAACTGTAATACCTATTAAGCAGGTCCCACAGATCAACTAACATTTAAATAATATAATGTACTACTGCATTCAATCCTCAAAAATGTCACCTTCTCAAGATCTAAAAGCAAGGACAAATTAGAGCTTGTGTGAGTGCCAAGTATGTCTGAACACATTGCTGTACAAGCAAGGTTAAGAAAAATAAAAATATCATCTAGCCCATCCCTCCCAAGTTGAGTCCCTTACCAGCTGATACTCCATCTCCAGCCTGTAACAGTTTTCCTCCCTAATGCTAATCTACTCCCACTGATTCTTCTTTTTATTCAATTTGAATATAATTTCTCTTGGCACAATGTCCATGACTTCCTGAACCCAAAAATGCTCCCTCCAAAGATGCTTCCTCGTGGTAGCATTAATTGCTAAATTGTTCATTTTCTGTAATAGACCATGGACTCTGACCTCACTTCTTGATACACAGTCAGTAGTCAGTAACTGTACTGAATGTATGAATGAAGTCAGCAGAGAAGCAAATTGAGGAAACAATGCTGTGTGTAACTAGGGATGGGGGAGAGAACTTGTCTTCAGAACTAAGATTTGAACAACAGTAAGACTATGTTTGGCTTTTTTTCCCCAGTGGCCTGAGCCTGGCTGGTTGTGGAAGGAGTATTTCTCTATTGGTTAGCAAAGCATGATTATTTATGTATATGACTCTCACACCTCCTTTCAAAAAGCTACACATAGCACGGAAATTCCATCCTCAAATGATCTCTGAAGGCGCTGTTGGTGGCTATTGTAAGAATTTTGCTGGTAGAAGAAAAGAATGAAAACAGGGCAAGAAATGGTCAAGGAGAGACTAAGCCAGACAGCACAATCTCTTTCCACAGGCACTCAAGTAATTAAAATAAAAACAATTACTCATATACATAGAGCAGGTCAGCACATATTTTTCATAGAACAAGGGAAATGCACAATTCCTAAGAGGCAATGATATAAATATTTCAGCTGATAGTACA